>WWET01003676.1:130604-143619 GCA_011038615.1 Limnodynastes dumerilii | reverse complement strand
TTTATTCGCGGAGCGTATTTTCGTGTGCGTAAATTCGCTACACTCCCCTCGGTACACCCCTTGCACGGACGTATTTTGTGAAGATACGCTGCCCAAACCCTACCTTAACTTTTTCACACGTAAGAGTACGTCCGCTAACGGACGTACTGACTACGTGAACGTACGCAGCTTAGCACGCCTATACTGTACACTTTAAATACCACCCCCCGCCTTCTTCACGTATTTCAGACGTATTTTGGACTAACGTAAATTTGGCACGCCCACACGTAAGTATTTACGTGAGACATACGTGAATCACCCATACGTTCAAAATTACGCTACGTGAATGTGCGTGTTTTCTAATCTGCGAATTTACGTCTCCGCCACACGTAAAATCGCGGCAAATGCGTAGTTCTGGATCTGCCCCATTATATTTAATTATATCCTGACACATTGATTCTCTGACGGTCTAACCCATTCAATACCCCAAACTTTTAAACCCGTGTAGTCCCCTGATGCATCTTGAAAAAATGTTTAGAATCACTGTGTGTTTGAATACATTTAGTTAATTAATAAATTGATTAGGAAGAAGAAAAGATCTTCTTTCACAAACAGATTTGCAATAATGTCTCAAAAAAGTCTCTATATATAAGTGCCAGGTCTTGTCTATAACATCTTAGAAGAATATGTAGCTCACAGTTTCGAAGTTCAAGAAACTTAAACACTTGACCAGCACTGAGGAAGGGGTATTAACATCTTCTGTGCAGATGAGCGAGGTGATAGTGATTCGTGGGATTCTGTGACCACTGGTGACTATTTAGACTTCAGGGTCAGGTTGAAGTGGGAAGCTGGAACGGAACGGAAATCGGAACGGAAAACGAAGCTTGGAGGCTTGAGGCCGGGAAAGAGACGCTGCCAGAGACTGTGTACGCTGCAGACGCTAACAGTGATCGGTCCGTCCACTCTATCTTCTACATTGCTAGATTGTTGTCGGGAGCTTATACCTTCCAGAACTAATGAATGACTGATCTAAGGCATCCTTGGACAGCACCTTCTTCTTGAACTTCAAAACTGTGAGCTACATATTCTTCTAAGATGTTATAGACAAGACCTGGCACTTATATAGAGAGACTTTTTTGAGACTTTCTTGCAATATATCGGGAGATACATTAAGGTTCTCCTTGATCTAAGTGTTGAGTGCTAGGCTGGGAAGATTGAGACTTATTCCCTTATTTTTGTTTTATACAGATTTGCAATAATGGCTAAGGGACTTTCTAATCAGTCCAAGGTTTAGAGCCCCTATTCAATCAATATAATTCATAGCATAACATTATATAAATAACTAAAAAGATAGGGATTGTGCCACCAAATATAGTTGAAATAATATTTGACTGTTTCAATAGGACAGTAAATTTGACATTTCCTTTGACATAGTTGCTGCTTTTTCTGTCATTTTCCTAAAGCAGTTGTATGCAATATATCTGGACAACATTCAAATGGGCAACTACTTTAAAACTACAAATCCTAGCACCTTCTATCATAATAGAAAATCCACATGTTGCCTGTGTCAAATACAATGCTTCTACTTCTGTTTAATTTTATTTTTCTGGACAGGAGGGTCTTCTTGGTCCACTTTTATCTGGATCCAAACCGCCATTTCTAAGCACATTGGCAGTAGATATCCTAACTGGATACCCATTGTATTCTGAGTCCCAGGAGTGCAAAGGAAAACCATTTGCCTTGTACGAACAGATTCATAATCCATTCTCCCTACCTTTTCTGTACCTCCTCACCTAAAATGGGGACCGTGTGAACTTTGGGATAGGGCATAAGGGCTGAAAAATGTCCTTTATTGTAAAATTAGAATAACTCCCCGCCCTCCCAACTAGCGTACATGTTGTAAACATCCTGTCCTATTCTGTCCCACCATTGGAAAAACTTTCAGAATGTAGGTCTGAATTTGTAGAACATGGTAGAAGTGCGGTAGAAGTCACACACAAAATTTGTCAATTTTGTGTATTTTTTGTATAATTCTGCATTTGGTTGTGTTGTAATTCTTGTATTTTTGTTTGTAGCATCTTAATGACATTTTGGTACACACATTTTCCACCATTCTCTAAATTAATGCTTGATACACACTTACTAGATTTCATAAACTAAATGTGACAGACCAAATAATATATTTCTGGCAAAATGTTTCAAGAGAAGATGTAATTTTTAGGACGTCCCGTTGTAATGTTTAAAAAAAAAAATGCGTCTGTGTACACACAGCACAGAATATATTCTGACATAAAAGCATAAAGTAAATAAAATATGAAAGGCTTGACTCTCTCTTAACTCTGCTGGTCAGCACAAATATAATGCAATCACTGTCATATAGGTGATATTCTATCAGTAGGTAGGCCCCCTTGGCTGTCACCTAAAACCATTCTGCGGACATGTAAAAGACACCAGCAGGTATTGTGATCGGTCCACATTGTGGGGATGTTGAGCCCAGTATTGTAATTGTCAATATTTTTCTCAACATTTTCTGATGGCAGTCCTGTCTATTAAAATCCAGACACTGGCAGAGACAAACACAGGATTTATAGGTGGATGTTTGAAGGCTATGCCAACAGAATATGCATGAGCAGAATGTAAATAATGTGGCTATCATTTTAGACAGTGATAGGTTACTCTCCAGCCCCTTCATGTATATTATTAATTATAGATGCACTACTGTTAGGTGCATAAAGCTCCACTAACCCTTCCCCCTTTTAAAGAAAGTAGCATGAAGCAAGGCATTATACCCAAGTCCCTGATATAAACCTAAGCTCTCAAGCACCCCACTCCTGGCTATAGGTGAGTTTCTGCACTTGCCAACATGTGTTTGCTTATTACTGTACGTTCTCTATATCCAACTTTTTTAAATGAACATGTGTGCTCTTATTACCTATCCCCTTATTCCATGCACATGTATGGATAGTGGTAAAATAATTATTGAGGGTTCTAAAGCACCTACATAATTGGTTCCTATGTCTGAATTTATTCTTATATTTATTATTGTTTCTAATTAGCAACCATCATAAAAGCTAAATCAGTTTAAAATATTGTTTAACACTAGATTTAATTGCAATACTGAAGAGATTTATTTCTTAAAAACACAAACTGGTCATATGATTAGCACCTCCCAAGGATGATACCTAATTTCTGGTGCTATTAATATCACAGATATCATTCATATTATTTCCTGCCCCTCTCCTTATTTACCCAGTGTAACCACCAATTGAGCCGGATATTGCAAATTAACCTCCAGTCCTAAGCACTACTTATAGAATGCAATGCCACCCTTTCCTCACTTTGGACTAAAGTTATCCCTGACGAAGCGAGACTCTTCACAGGGCGAAACATGTAAGTGTTAGAACACTCATCCTCTGCAAGTGTGGAACCTCCACCGTAGCAGAAAAACATTCTTTCATTCGCTTACCACCCTGTAAAAGACCAAAGTGTGCACATTCACAGTCAGCACTGGTGGTGAGTGCACCTTTTCCAGCACAGCCGTGCAGGACCAGAGACAGAGGTTCTACTAGCTCCATTGGCCCAGCGGATAGCCGGGAAAGCATACAGTAACTGAAGACCAGCCCAAAGAGGACTCACAACAAAAGGATCTAGACTGTTACTGCTTTATCAAGGTACACTCATTTTGGCTATCCAAATAATCAGAACTGCATGAGAAGGCAGACACAGCGGCATACCCACTGTGGCCCCACTATTTAATTACTGGCATTACACCATAGAGCAGATACTTTGGCTCTTCGTGCACCAATACCTGAGTCAATTGATTGATACACTGTTGCCTACAACCCCAGAAAGACAGACACTGTACTATTTCCAGCACCTATACTCAAAACACTGGTTCATGGCTACATCGATATTTGCACCTGTTTTACCTTACAATCACAAGCATACTTTTGTGCACATTGGGGATGATTCAGAGCTGCACTAACACCTTTTTTTAGGTGCAAGTGTAGATCTGAGCAATACAATGTTGAATTGCAAGGGGAGGCAATATAAAATTGTGAAACCAGAATTACAATTGAGACGTGAAGTTTCTTAGCTCAGCTTTATGTTATAGCTTAAACATAAAGCTACGCAGTATTTGACATCTATATGCAAAAGTAAAGTATTTTCCCTGCATGCAAAAGATTTAAAATTAATTAGCCACCCTTACTTTGCAAAATGGTTTAGCCAAGCTGTACACTTGCACCTGTTTTGCCCTTACTCCCAAACTCTGAATCAGCCTCATTGTCTGCACATCATTTGTCTCAGGATCCCCTATTTATTCAGCCCAATTCAAAGGCCGGAGCACTACACTGCCAGTACCCATGTGGAGCTACTGCCATCCGATGTACAACTGTTCTCTGTGGTCCATTTAGATAAATATATTGATTCATCCATTGATACTATCCAATTCATTCATCCATTTTTATTTACCTTTACCTTGACCTATTCCCTAATGTATTAATAAAGTCTATTGTGATACAAATCTCTGTGGATTCATATTTTCAGCATGTTTATTAATGAAGCATGGGACAGTTAATTGTTTACCATATTATTTCCAGAGCAGTTAATGTCACCTTAATTTAATATATTGAGTGTCAATCTTTGGATGTCATCTGCATATATGAAGTGACCCTCCTTCCCTTCCCCTACATGAGAACAGTGCCACCTTTTTTCAGTCAGTTGAAGGGAGCCACCATCTGTATCAAAATTGATGGGCACCTATAATCTGGTATGCATTTGAGAAGGGATGAATGGAACAAGACCTTCAACATGCAATCTGGGCATTACAAGTACCTACTAATGCCATTTTGACTCGGTAATACCCCAGCATTCTTCTGGGACTTTTTTAACAATGTTTTGCAGGACTTCCTGGGTCACTTAATAGTCGTCTACCTCGATGACAATCTTATCTACTTATTAATAGTTAATAAGTAATTAATTATTAATTATTTGAGAACCGAACCCACCCGAACTTTGGGATCCGAGACAGGCCCTCATCATCCCGCTATCAGATCTCGCAGTTTTGGCATTGCTCACAGAAAGCAATGTCATGTCGGAGGAAGGAGTGCGGAGTAAGGAACGAGGGATTATCAAAGGTAAGTAAGGGGATCTAATGGGAATACTGGGGAGAGGCTGGAGGGACATTATGGGAATACTGGGGAGAGGCTGGAGACATTATGATGTGGTTACTGCGATCTGGAGACATATGGTGGGGGATTCTGGGGGTCTGGAGAATATGATGGTGGACACTAAGGGGCTGGAGACTTGTGATGGGGTTACTGGCAGTCTGGAGACATATGATGGGGTCTGGAGACATGATGAGTGATACTGGGTGGCTGGAGACATATGATGGGGGATACTAAGGAGCTGGAGACATGTGATGGGGTTACTGGTGGTCTGGAGAGATATCATGGGGATTCTGGAGACATGATGGGTGATACAGGGGGACTGGAGACATATGATCAGGAATACTAAGGGGCTGAAGACATGTGATGGGGTTACTGGCAGTCTGCAGACATATGATGGGGGATACTAAGGGGCTGGAGACATGTGATAGGGTTACTGGGGGGCTAGAAACATATGATGGGGTTACTGGGGGTTTGGCTGCGGTGCTGAGTGACAAGGGGCTGCCACTTGGGGCTGTGTACTGTCTAGGGGCTGTGTACTGTATAGGGGCACTGCTATACTGTAGTTGTGCTCTGTCCAACTTCAGTGTGTGACCGATGTCTTTTTTGCGGACAGATTTGTGCGGCAATCACAAAGTGTGGTATAACACCCCAAAAATAAATTCAAACTTCTTTTGTCTCTAATATAATATATACTATTGTATCACTGTATAGGGTGCTCTGCCAAACCGCAGTGTTGGGGACAGATTTGTGCTGACAGATTTGTGTGGCAATCACAAAGTGATTTCATCCAGCCAACCTTTTGGCCTAAACTGGATAAAAAACAATATTGTGAGCTGTAAGGTGTTCAAAATAGACTCTAAATTAGTGGAAATTAATGTTATTGAGGTTTTAATACTGAAGGAACAAAAACACCCCAAATTCTGCAATTTTACCGGTTAAAAAAAAAATTTGAACCAAAACACACAAAAAAAATATACAAAAACAAAACCCCCAAAAAATTAAATAACAACATTAAATTTGCAGCAATACCGAAATGGTACACCATCACATCTTTGGTTAGCTGCATATTCAGCACTATCATGCAATGAGATTGCCATCACTGAAAAAATGGTGGAGCTATTGGGGGTACATGTTCGGATCCCTACTTAACTTTTCCTTACATATCTTTGTACGTACGTAATGCCTTGTTGTACTGTACAATTTAAATTTCTCAAGTTATGTACAATCAAAGTTACGATGAGTAACATCTGCCGCGCACATGCGCTGTGCTTTCATACACTCAGATTTAAACTTAATAATGACAGCGAATTTACGCACACGGCATGTGTGCGTAAATTTGCTGTCATTATTAAGTCTGGATCAGGCCCCTTGTCTCTATTGCTTAAGAAACACGTCCATTAAGTCTCCAGCCTTAATGTCATAATTTCAATGCTTTTTGGATATCTTTGACTTTGTGTCAGTGTAGCTAACCTTAAACAAACATGTTAATCTGTTTTTTTGTCTATGGAATATATAAAGAAGATAAAATAAACAGAAACATGAGACTTTTATAATAAACAATAATATAACATATAGATGTCTTGAGTTATGCGCTCTCGAATTTAATCCATATGTCAATCAAAACATTACTTACAACCAAACTTACTCCACCTACTTTTGTTCTGGCTCAACTGATAATTGCTTTAAATCTTGGGCTGGTAGAGATACAGAGAGATTGACGACTGAGGTAAATATTGTGAATTAATCAATCATACTATTAATATATATTAATTAGGGCACTTTAGTCACAAAGAACCAGATCCAGAATTGTGAACAAGGGCTAGGATCATAAAATGCCTGCTTTTCATTAGCAATGGATGCATTAGGCAGTATGGGGTGGAAAACAGAAAGCCCTTCTGCTATGTTAGGGAGAGTATGTAAATAGTACAGTAAGGGTTTGCTAAGTTTTAAGGTAGAGACCTCGGACAGTACAAGCGAGGGGAGGGACATTGTAAATCTGGCTTCATTTGTCCTAGCTGTAATACTAAAGGACTAAAGAAAACAAACTTTTTTTTTATATTATGTATAACCACCAAGGATTAGAAGCTAATTTCATTTTCATAATTAGAAATAGTTACACAGAGTAGTTCAGGTAGCACCCCCTCCCCACTTTCATTTTAACTTTTCTTTTAATTTCTAATAGGGGGAAGCAGTAAGTATGTGTATGCGCTGGATTTATGAAATTAATGGAAAGAGTTTATAAATTATTGGTGTAGTGTTGACTACTTGTTTGACTACTAATATAGTAGAAGCATTTCTATTATTCTAATAGATATATTTATTTTCAATAAATGATGAAAGAAAAGTAACATAAAAAGGGAACGCATAACTTACCATATCTGTATCTGAGACTGGGCCAAAACTAGTGACGTATATTTCCGTTTTAACTTCTGTCACTGACTCTGAAAAAGTAGAAAGACAAAACACCTTAATATGTGTATTCAAAAATATATTCCAAAAAATAAATTATTAGACAGTATGTCCAAAATAGAGAAAAGATCAGCGGCATGATTTACTAAACTGCAGAAAAATGGAGATGTTGCCCATAACAACCAATCAGATTCTAGCTTTCATTTTTATATTACTTACTAGAATCTTATTGGTTTCTATAAGCAACATCTCCACCGCAGCTTACTAAATCTAGCCCAAGGTGTTTAATGGGTCTCACTCAAAGATCCCCTCAAAACAGTTTTTCATTTTATTTAAACATACTCCAAAATAAAAAAATAACCTGTATTATTTTTCAATTAATAAAGCAATATATATTTAAATTAAATAAAATTTTAGTTGGATTAGAGATTTAAGGGAAATGCCAGCAATATATTAAAACAACTATATATGTGTATATTCGCAAACCACAAACTGCTGTTATTAAAAACAAAATTGGAGAATAACATACCAGCATCCAAGAAAATAGTGAGCTAATATATTAGATAGCACTAATAGTATAAATTATTGAGTCCTCACATGTGGTTATCTACACTGGACTCTGGTAGAACAGATTGGTTTTCATCACACACCTCACCAGGCCCTTTTAGCTGAGACATATCCTCGAACTTCAGCACCTGTTTATACTTCAAGCCTAGAGAATGTGGTGCTGGGTGCATTCTCTATTGGGCGGTGAGGATGTAAATCCTGCTACGCCGTTATGGCACAACTCCACATTCTTCAAGCTGAAAAGTTTTGAGGGCTCTGATGTATGGCGTAGATGGGAGATTGTGGCCTTCCAACAAGTAATTGGGGAAGATGTACTTAAAACCTTTGCACAAATAAAGGTTGAATTCACTCTCCCTGACTCAATATGGTTTAACTATTTCAGCTTGAGACATCACTTAATGCCTAGTTTCAGTATACTTTGCTGCGCTGCCGTTCTCCCCATTGAGATCTTTGCTATAAGATTTTGGGGAAGATCATGTTATCTCTGGAATGTATTCTTATTTGGTGGCAGCTGTGTCAGAGACCTCATTGGATCACCTTCGGGCGCAATGGGAAGCAGACCTAGGTCTACTAGACGATGAGGACTGGGACAGCCTACTAAACAGCTCTTGTAAACTAACCGCTAGCATTAGATCTCAGCAAATTCAAATATACATTATACATCAGGCTTATCTCGCAACCATAAGGTTGGCTAAGATTTCTAACTCGTGTTCTAAAGTTTGCTCGAAATGTTGGGAGGAGGATGCCCATTTTTTACATTTACTTTGGGCAACACAACGCCTTCTTCAGCGTGAAAACAGCACTGTGTTGTCATAGCAACACATACACAGTTCCTGGATGCAGCAGTCCGGGCACTGTGTATGTGACTTCACAGTGCCCGGGAAGTGAAGGCCCTGTGCGGGGCCGCGGAAGCCAGTACAGAGCCGCCAGGATGATGAACCCGGCGGCCCTGTACTGGCTGCTGCGGCTTCGCGTGGGGCCTTTACTACTCAAATGCAAGCCTGGCGGCCAGTGGCGCCAGGCTTGCAAAAGAACAAGAAGAGGAAAAATGGTCTGCAATAGGCGCAGGGCCCCCTGACCCGCGGGGCCATAGGGCCTATGCCGTGGGCCACCTCTGGACATGAGAGCACTTACACTTCTCATTTTGTGAAGTTGATGTGAAGCCAGTATTGTGGCTACTCGCTACGATCCTGGCTTCGGCAAGTTCATTATTTATAAAGATTCACCCTCCCTGCGAGCCCTGATAAACTTCTGCTGCTCTGTGAAGTCCATTCAAAGTGATATGCCCATGCGCAAAAGTTCCCGTCTGCTAATAACTTCAAAAGGATTTCACAGGGCATAAAAATGCCTGCTGTCTCTGGATGTTCCGTTTATATAGCTATATCTACATAACTATATATCAGTGAAAGCAGCCTTATACTGATAACTTTCATGACTGCCCCAGCTGCATAATAAGAAAATAGGAGGAGGAGGGGGAATGGACCGAGAGGTGAGAGAACTGTTGTATAAACTGTCAGTGCAGATTAACAGGCAACAGTAACTTGCATTAACATAAAAATTATAACAGAGTCTTTATATTAATGCAAGTTACTTGTGGCAGCTAATCTGCACTGACAGCTTATATGTGTTTATACAGCAGTTATCTCCATTCCCCCTCCTGTCCTCCTCTACCTATTTTCTTCTTCGCAGGCAGCTGAGACAGTCATTAAAGTAATTAGTGAAAGGCTGCTCTCCCTGTTATATAGCTATATAGATATAGCTATATAGATATTGCTATATGAACGGGGCAGCCATAGAACAAACAGCAGCCATATACCATTCACTTTTATGGCTGCTTACAGTGGTGTCTGCTGCAAGACAACAAGCAGAAGATGCAGGAGCAGCATGTGATAGGAAAGGACCTATCACTGCTGCTGCTCTGAAGATGGAGGGGGCGGAGGATTGGCAAGCTTCACAGACGTATCATTCAGTTAAGTCTAGGAACGTCAGCTGCTGCTGCCAATGCGGAACTTCAGTCTGTGAGGGACAGTGAGAGCCTGCAAGGGACATCACTTCTTTATTTGATACCGAACTGCCTGGGATATCAGTTGCTTATGCATCGATGAGACATAGCAATCGATTCCCGCACCACCAATCACGGTGCTCCGAAAGGTAAGTAACTAGTCTATCCCCAACCCACTCCCTAACCCTAAGTCTCCCCCCCTGCTGCCTAACCCTAAGTCCCCCCCCGCAGCCTAATCCTAAGTCTTTACCCATTCCCACAGCCTATCCCTAAGTCACCCCCTCCCCTAACCCATAGTCCCCGAAAAGGGTTACTCACCTCTCCAGTAGTCCTGTGGCGGTGCTTCCGAAAATGAATGCCTAAGTATGCCGATTGCATACTCTGTTGGCTGTCATTTGAAATAGAGACAGCCGAAAAGCGACCCTACTTCGTAAAGACAGGCATCGATGCAGGGACTTGCACCGCATTAAAGGTATGTGTTGTAAATAAGTCAACTTCATATTTTATCAGTTTCACTGTTTTATAAATGAAGCCCTTAGTAACCAGAGAGAAAACTAGAAGGGGAACTGCTTGATTTGTTAGAAAGTGGGCATTCTTCCTTGATATGTTTACAGTATAAGCGTTTTCTCTTCATACACACAGATACATATTACTGTACTTCTGGCAATTTCCATGTGCTGAACTCAAGAGCATTATGGGTGCGATTGATGTGGGGCCTGGCAGCTTAGGGGGCAGCCAGCCCGGTAATCACCCCACTGCACATGTACTTACCATTTGACGCTGGCTGCTTCTTAAGCAGTGCTGTTGAATTAAGCAGCGCAACAATAAAGGGTCAATGTAGACGGGCAATCAGTGTTGCAAACTGTGTAAAGTAGCCTTAGAAAAATACACACTATATACAAATAGGCGGTTATGTATGTATGTATGTATATATATATATTCATAGACAAAAAACCTTGCGGTTAAACATGTTTGATTTGAGTTTCTTGCACTGACACAAAATATAGAGGTCTTTAAAACTTTCCCACTCAAACTCCAAAAATCTATGAAATTATGATGGACATCACATCTTGTGGTAAGCTACAGATTTAGCATCATCATGGAGTTAGATTGCTAAAAATGTTGGGGCAGCAAATTCAAATATGTGATGTTATACCATGTCTTTTATTTCAGCAAACTGAAAGCTGAAGTTTTCACTATGTGCCCCCCTCAACCCCAAAACACACCACAGATATTATAGCCTACTTTTCCTCCTCTTCTCCACACAGAGGAAAATCTGTGTGCGAGAGAAGTCTGCCATCTTTCTCCTCTCATGTGAAAGCATTCTGTGTACACCCAGCTCTCACCTGACATGCACAATGCTATGAAATCTCCTATCTCTAGAATGGAGCATATTTTCCCAAAATGTAAAATAACTGTCATTTTCTCTTAAATCTCACCTCCCCAAAAGCACTCCCCTGGAACATTAGCTCCCTAACAAAAAAAAAAAGGAAAAGATTCCGTACAGTGCTTGAAAGATTTTAGAACACACAGCTTATGTTAAAAATTTATAACAATTTATTGATACATAAACATTAAATGAGATAAAAGTAAAAATTGTTGCAATCCTCTCTGAAGATTAATAACAGGAAGATAAACAATATTACTTTCAATATGATTGACGTTTGATCCAGGAGCTGCAGATGAAATTGTCTTTTGCTGACAGTTATATTGAACTGACACTATATCTATAGTGCAGAAAAATCCAATTAGGTTGATTGCTTTAAACTTGCATACTGAGCACGGTCCCAGCAATTAACATACACGCATTTGGAGTTATGAATGAGAAAGTTAATACAAATAATGTGGATAATGTAGACGTTTCTACATTATCCCAGTGAAGCTGCTCCATATGCTTCTACTCCACTTACTGCCCTTGCACTTTACTTTTGAATTGGAAAACGGTGCTTAATTTATATAGCAGTAACTTACCTGTCTAGTAAGGGTATAATTCTCCAATGCAGGAGTCCAAGATTTCGGCCAAACTGCAGCACGTACGGGTGACCCTCCGTTGATCAGCGCGGACTGCTTCCAGAGCCTTGAATGCAATCTCCTTCTCCCGCCGTAAACAGGTGATCTGCACATACTGACATTCAAGCGGTAAGACGGACCGGATGGTCTTTGTATTAACTTTCTCGTTCATAACTTCCAATGCATGTATGTTAACTGCTGGGACCGTACTCAGTATGCAAGTTTAAAGCAATCAACCTAATTGGATTTTTCTGCACTATAGATATAGTGTCAGTTCAATATAACTGTCAGCAAAAGACAATTTCATCTGCAGCTCCTGGATCAAACGTCAATCATATTGAAAGTAACATTGTTTATCTTCCTGTTATTAATCTTCAGAGAGGATTGCAACTATTTTTACTTATCTCATTTAATGTTTATGTATCAATAAATTGTTATTAATTTTTAACATAAGCTGTGTGTTCTAATATCTTTCAAGCGCTGTACGGAATCTTTTCCTTGTTTACAGTTTGTTTTGGAGTATTTAGGCAAAAGTCCCCTCCGTACTACAGCGCTAATTGTAAGAATATCTGAGTGGTGATATTTTCCTGCTCCCCTAACAAAAAAAACTGTTAGTGTATAGACCCCCTGTACCCTGAGCTTTGCCTTCCCAATTATATAACAATAACAAGTGGCTTTTTAAAACAGGAAGTACAAAAAATGACATTTTCCACTTTAGCCTGTTCCAGTTTTTATATTTTTTATTATTTTACTATAAAATTTGGCATGCGGCACAAGGTAATGACTGGTGAAAATTTAATCTTAATGCGTAAAATACTATCTGAGCTACAGCCCCTCAAACATCATGCCCCCCCTCTCCCCGAAAGTCAAGACCTTA
>WWET01003676.1:107987-130561 GCA_011038615.1 Limnodynastes dumerilii | reverse complement strand
TATTATATATAGGGGCCATTTCAAAATTCTGCTATGGGGCCCACAAACTTTTAGCTCTGCCCCTGCTTGAGCCCCTGGGAGTAAAAGTGGTTAAAATCAGAATGCACACACAATGATGATTAGTACAACATAATTCTAGATTAGAGAGCCCCAGATCAAGACACCCCACCTGACTTCAAACTTTAAACATTTTTAGGAAGAATTATCGCATGCAAAGACTTCCGAACCATGGAAAAAAAAAAATATGGCAGAGACATACTGCTTAATTTTATTACCTCCCAGGCCAGGCCTTAGCCTGTTATCATATCCGTCCAAAAGTCGGTCCAAGATTCTGGTGAATAACGTGATATTGTCCTTGCTGTCATCAACAATTTCAGGAGCATGTTTGGGAGATAACCTGTAAGTGAAACCATAAGCATTAGATGAATGCTGGACAAAATTATGCTACGTTACTGTACTTGTATCTAAAAGTTGTGTAATTTCAGGTGAGTAGAATTTACCTACTCTGCTGGGTAAACAGAACTTACCTTAGGCACGGTCCAGCAGCATTGAGATTGTTTGGGCTGCCCAAACAATTTAATTATAAGACTGGAGTTTAGTTTGATGCCATGCCACACACTATACAATGATAGAACTGAGCAACCAATGTCTAATAAAGTACTGGGCAAAATATATATATATGTCAAAAACAATGCTGTGGATAAGCCTCAGTAACTGATAAGCAATTCAATAAGACAATAAATATCTATAAAACTATAGATAATGACACAAATGACGGTATGTCTAAAATTAATATAAATTTATTATCAAACAGAAATCATATGCATAGAAAATATGGCAATAACTCATACATGAATAACACAGATCAAGATCATATTCCATAGAAAAAAATTTGCCTATGGAATATCTGTTTTTTTTTAGATTTAAAATATTTTTACCAGATGCAGACTTCTGCTGCTGCCGCAGATGAGCTCCAAGTACAACAGAGACAACTCCCCTCGCTTGTACAGTTGTTTCACGAGGCAGACCATATTAACATTTCTGCACCATCCCCACATGAAATGGGGCCGGCCTTTATAGTATACTGTATGTCCCTCTCACAATCAAACTACACATACACCCACACACTGTAGATTACACATCATACACCACACATTCACCCATTTAGATTACAAATTATAAACCACACTTACACACCCATACATTACACACATCGTACACCCCCTTATATTACACATCATACAAAACACATACACCATCTTACATTACACATCATACACCACACATACATTCCCTACATTACACATCATACACCACACATACATCCCCTTACATAATACATCATACACCACACATACACCCCCTTACATTACACATCATACACCACACATAGACCCCCTTACATTACACATCATACACCACACATACACCCCTTTACATTACACATCATACACCACACATACATCCTATATATTACACGTCATACACCACATATACACCCCCTTACATTACACATCATACACCACACCACACATACTTCCCCTACATTACTGTTAAAATATAATTTTGATGAAGTCAATATTGTAACATTAGATATATAAATAATATGTATTTTTATATATTTGTTTAGATAGAGATGCTTATTTTAGTTAATTAGTTGTGTAACAAAAAGAACATTTCCAAAAGATTAAATGGACACTTTCAAGAAATGGCCAGCAGGGGCAAAGAGGAATTCCAAATTAACCGTTCTAAGACCACCCACTTTCATGGACAAAGAGAAATTCCAAAACTGTTTCAAACCTCCCTCCCTCTTTAGCAAAAACGGATTTTGGAATTTCTCCATTTAACATTTGGGAACCTCAAGGACTATGGAACGCCTATTTTACAGACTCAACCAATTATTATGTGACATGTGCATTGTAAGTCAGCCTATTTTGTATTGCTATAAATGTAAAAGTTCTGCCTCTAAAGGGCAGAGTTTCAAATCTGAAATTTGGTGACAATGTTATCACAGCGCTTGCATTTATTTTGCTAATAAACCTTTTTTATATACTTAAAGTATTTTTGATTCTTCAAGTGGAGGCACTTAGTGAGATATCTCTTTAATACAGAGTTTGTGGAGAACTTCGAGGCTGTATGGTTGCAATGCTAAGTTTTGTGAAAGAAGTTAAGCTATGACATGCTTCTCTTTTACAAACTGTATACCTTGTATTGCAAACTAGCAGCCTGTGTTGTTTTTCCATATAAATCTGTGTTGCAGATATAAGAACTTAAATTTAGTAGTTTAGAGTTACTGTTTCATTGTTTAAAATTTTTTTTTTAAAAAATTAGAGTTTAAAAGTTTTGCATATTTCTGCCAGCCATATTGCTAAACAATGTTTATATACATATATATTTCCGTTATTGGTGTACAGGCGATTAAATTATATTTGCCTGATTCAAGGAAACTGCTATTGATAAACTGCTTACAAGAATGAATGTGTGTATAAGTGATGTGATAATAAGAATATAAAAGCTACGTAGTCTATTGATAAATAGTGAAGAGGCTATCTACCAGACGTGGTGCTCTTGTGGAATTAGAAGTGATTGCTGAGCCTGCGGGCATCAGCATAGTTAAATAGTGGACTTAATGAACTGAGGGGATTATGTTCCAATTAGAGAATTAGAGATCGGAGCACCGAAAGCTCGGTGCTCCGTGGATCGATTGCAACGTCTCCTCGAACTGGCTGGGAGGAATCGGGGTTTTCGAAATTGAGAGTGTCTATGCGGGGACCCACACCCACTCACTCCTAGGTATGAATACACACCAAAGTCTTTTCATTGGAATATTTTTGCTTATATTAAAGCGAGTTTTGGCAGATTTGGAATTGATGCAGTTGACTGGTTTCTGAGGTATTTGTTTATAGACGTTAGCTGGTCACATAAATACGTTGCAAGTGGTTCAACTCTTACCCTGCGGGGTTCTGGGTAATAACAGCTTTCTCTTCATCATGGGAACATAGAGTGAAAATTAAAAGCAGGGACATATAAACCATTAACGCTACCTTCCAGTAGACACAGTCTGACAGTTTAATGTAAGGAACATATACAAAAGATAAGATGCCTAAAGGAAATCACTTGAGAGCATATCCCATTAAAAATTAATAAGCCTTTTAACAGACACACAAGGAAGCAATTAGTGTAACAGACGACAAATGAAAGGTATGTGTCCTTAGTTATTAGGATGTGTTTGACCTTTATAGAGCAACCAAATGCTTATTTAAGAACATCACAGTTTAAAAAATTCTACATCTCTGGATGTCAAACACACAGTATTTCATGTAACATAAAATTCTTTCATTCTGTTGAGAAAAAAGTTTTTATAGATGTTCTAATATAACTAAAACACTATAATAAAATAAAATAGTATCCTTCTCTGAATAATCTGTCTTGTGCAAGAAATTATGTTCATTCTTTATTGCCTTCAGGGGACTCCCGGATATTTCTGAATCCAAAACAACAGAAAAAAATTATTTCTTTCAATTTTTTTTTTGTATTAAATTTGCATTGAAAATTACACAGTAGCAACACAAGATTTATAGAGAGGGATGTGCTATGTCGTATCATCCGAGTGTGCATGTGCATTGGGAATTATATTGCAATAGTGCGTATACTCCCAAAATTTTGATTTAAAGTGATAAGAAAGGTCGCATTTGATGATTTGGTTTTAATTACATCCCAAAAATCATGGAGCCATATTCACAGATCCGTTAGTTCGAGTGTGGGGCTCCGGTCCGAATGGCCGATTTTCGAATAGGCCATTCCTTCCCAGACAGTTGCGAACTGGCTGTGATTTCGATTGCATATGTCTCGAAGAGGCATTGCAATAGACCCACGGATCACCGAGCTTTCGGTGTTCCGAAAAGTGTAAAAAAAGAAAGTCCCCCACTACTTCCTCTAATTCTTCCCCTAACACTCCCCTCTCACTACCCTAACCCTAACCTTCCTTCCTGGCAGCCTGACTCTAACCCACCTTCCTGGCAGCCTGACCCTAACCCTCCTTAACTTGCAGCCTGACCCTAACCCACCATCTCCCATAGCATGACCCTAACCCTCCCTCCTCTACAGCCTGACCCTAACCCTCCCTCCCCTGCAGCCTGACCCTAACCCACAGAAAGACTTTACTCACCTGTCCCTTCGGTCCGGTGAGCAGCAGCGGAGTGATCTGTTCTTTCCGAAAGTGAATGGGTGAGTATGCCGAATTCATAAAAAAAAAATTCTAAAAGTGTAAGCTTCAGAAAAAGGGACATTCGAAAAGTAACTTTCGAATATCCCTTTTTCGGAAGCCACACTTTCTAAGTGGAGATTGCAACTGGTTTAATATTGTATAGATTTATATCATTTAAATCTATGCAATATACCTGTTGGTTCCTCTCAAATAATACTGAATACTATATTGGAATATATGTTTATTTTTAATATCACAGTGCATATATCACAGAGCATAACAATATACTTTTCCCTCTATATGAGAAGTTTCAGAGAATGTTTATGATTGGTAATAACAGGAACTTATTGGAACCTAGAAAATGATAGATGTTTCCTTGCACCTCATAGAGGACCGGATTCAGACCCCTGCATGCTTTCCATACGTGTGGGGTCTGTCCATCCGACAGAGAGAGGGGAGTGCGCGCTTTCTGTCAAGCCCCCTCCCACACTGTACAATTACCATGCTTTCCCCTGCCCACTTTAGCGGGTGGAGGGGGAAGCACAGCCATTTGTTTCCAAACGGGCTCATATGGAACTAAGTTCCGTGCGAATTTTGTTACGCTAGAGTTAATATCATAACACTAGCGTAACATCTGGAGGGCGCATGCACATGTTATCAGGTCTGGCACAGAATATGGAAACATGACATTGCAAGCAGTTGTCCCTGTGTCTTATAGACATTTTTTTTATTAACTAATTAAAGCAAGCTGCAAAGCTCTACTTTCAAATAAACTATATTTTTCAAACATGCAGAAGTGTACAGCAAAGATGATCACCATGCAAAATTCCATCTGGTCACACCTCAATTAGAATGACTTTACACTTTGTATACTAACTCACACACCAGCTTGTATCAATTAATGACGGAAATGAGGTAAATCATTTTAAGGACTGTACAATGAAGCAGAGTCATAATTTTCTGTAATCCTTTTCCGGCTAAGAAACAAACAATGTCACATCCTGTTACTCAATAACTGCAGATGAAACATACAGTATGCTACTTGTTCTCTGACTTACCCATATGTTGGTCACGCCTTATCCATAGGATATCATGGTGGGGTCTATTCAGAAGACAAAGTTTGCAAAAAAATAAATAGGACCATCATGGAATTTGTTGTGGACTTTGGGGGTAGAGGCATATTTCACCCTGAAATATTGCACCTGGATCAATCCCTCTATCATTAAGATGGCATACACCTATCCGGTAATGGGTTTATTTATCAACAAATTATTGGGGGTACTTGAAGAGGTTTAAGGTGGCAGTTGATTTGGTACTACGGAGTCAGCAATTCTTTGGCGCATGGGGAATGGGTTATAAAGCAAGGATAGGCACACCACTTGATGCATATTAGGAGGCCAAGCCCAGTGGCTGTTTCCCGTTCTTTTGACGCGGTTCATCCGTGGCATGCACTTTGTAAAATCCATGAGGGACTGCCTGTCCTCAGTTTCAGATGACTTCCCTCACCTGCTATTTTGCTACCTTTTTGCTCAATCCAAATTCTATAGTCAATTAATAAATCGGCGCACCCTTTTATAACCCCAGAAAAATGTCTGTGTCATTAATTTGTAGGTGTTGTGAAAGGTGTGAGCGGAATGTCAGTCATTGGTCGTTTATAACCAATGCTGACTTAAAATGTTATTATTGTTTGAACTTTTCTGAATACACAGCTGTCCAGTAAATCTCACAACCATTAAATGAGCGATAAACAGATTGGGCTGGATCCAGACCTAGTTAAGTTCTTGAAATTAGTTACTCCTGGGCTAAACCATGTTGATTGCAGGGGAGTCATATCTCAGCTGTTGCAAACAGTATTTGAGTTAAGAGGTGATGTTTCCTATCCCAAGTCTAAATAACAGTGCGGTAGTATTGCTGGTCAGTATCTGTGTGCAGTAAGCAATTCAAAGATATATCCCTGCATGCAAAGAATACAATTACCTTGACTCCCCCTGCAATCAACATGGTTTAGTCCAGGAGTAACTAAGTTCAGGCACTTAACTAAGTCTGGATCTAGCCCATTGTGATAACATCTGGACACCTGTGTGTATGGGTAAATTGGACACAGATCTGAATGATTTAGATCTGGCTCATAATGGATGTAAACAGCTTGACCTTGAATCAAATGTATGGCTGCAGTCATACCTCCCAAGATGTATACAGCCAGAATGTCACTCATCACTCATTTGAAGTGCTGGGCCACCATGTCACTACAAACATCAATATTGGGGCAGATCCTAAACTACGCATTTCCGCGAATTTACGTGTGGCGGACACGTAAATTCGCAGATTTGTACGCACTGCGCATGCGCACCACAGAAAATACGCACATTCACGTAGCGTATTTTCAAACGTATGGATAATTCACGTATTGCTAACGTAAATACTTACGTGTTGGCGGAGATTTCACGTATTGCTAACGTAAATACTTACGTGTGGGCGTGCCAAATTTACGTTAGTCAACAATACGTGTGTTTTACGTGAAGTAGGCGGGGGGTGGTATTTAAAGTGTACAGTATGGGCGTGCTAAGCTGCGTACGTTCACGTAGTCTGTACGCCCGTGAGCGGACGTATTCTGTTACGTTAGGAAAAGGTAAGGTAGGGGTCGGGTCGCGTAATTTGTGAAAATACGTCCGTGCAAGGGGTGTGCCGTGGGGAGTGTATTGACCTTACGTGTACGAAAATACGCACCGCTAAAATACGTACGCACACACGTAGTTCTGGATCTACCCCATTGTTCTTTGATATTATGACCCAAGATCATGAATAAAATCTTCATTGTGTTCATTTCTGTTTGTTTAGCACATCCCTGTTTCTATTTCACTTATGCCAAATGGAAAGAAATAGGTTAGAAAATGGCCTTGCAATTTTATTGAAGTACTTTCTCTCTCCTTGTGTATATTGCAAAGGGACACTTTATGGCAATGATTTGTCAGGAATTATTGTCCTAATAGTTTATATGTTAATGTAGTTCAGAAAGAACTGCATCTAGTGTAGTTGACAGTGATTATTTTTCTCTGAAAAATTGGATATGTGATGAATAAACTAAAGATTGTTTGCTTTTCATTTATGTCAAGCAGCTAATAAAGCACACTGAGAACCATTGTCAAAAGAACACTTATAAGATACTATTGATATGAGAACTGTTAGTACTATGACATACTTTCCCCTATAATAATACCCCTTTCACAGAACCCCAAAAACCCGGACTATTGGCGGGGCAAGTCACAACGAGGCGCAGTGTGAAAGGGTCCGGCTGCCTCTACCCGGGTCTAATGACCTGGGAATTGGACCCGGGACAAAAGAATTATTATTCCCGGGTCTGACCCAGGTAGGGGTACAGTGTGAAAGGTGCTACCCGGGTTTTTCAACACGGGTAGCACAGAAACTACTTTATTGGTGTCATTTGTTTACAAGTGTTGCCAGAGCAACAGTAAACAAGTTACACAGTGTGATGACTCACACTACTGACAGGGCAGACCCAGGTCCCGGAATTTCCCGGGTCAACCCTGCAGTGTGAAACAGGGTCTGTGACCCGGGATCATCTGGTGCCCTCTAGTGTCCGAATGGTCATTAGTAGTGGCGCCCATGAAGAGGACAGAGCCTGTCGTCAGGGCAAGTGCCAGAAGAGGCCAAAGAACAGAAGGAAGGATTGGAACATCGGGGCAGATCCTGAACTACGCATTTCCGCGAATTTACGTGTGGCGGACACGTAAATTCGCAGATTTGTACGCACTGCGCATGCGCACCGCAGAAAATACGCACATTCACGTAGCGTATTTTCAAACGTATGGAGATTTCACGTATTGCTAACGTAAATACTTACGTGTGGGCGTGCCAAATTTACGTTAGTCAACAATACGTGTGTTTTACGTGAAGTAGGCGGGGGGTGGTATTTAAAGTGTACAGTATGGGCGTGCTAAGCTGCGTACGTTCGCGTAGTCTGTACGCCCGTTAGCGGACGTATTTTGTTACGTTAGGAAAAGTTAAGGTAGGGTTTGGGTCGCGTAATTTGTGAAAATACGTCCGTGCAAGGGGTCTGCCGTGGGGAGTGTATTGACCTTACGTGTACGAAAATACGCACCGCTAAAATACGTACGCACACACGTAGTTCTGGATCTACCCCATCATCTTCAAGCAAGTGGACAAGATTCTTCAAGCAAATGGAGAAGATTAACTGCAAAGAAAGAAGAAACTACTTTTTTACTTTATGCAACACACTTTAATTTAACAGAAGTTTATTAAAACACAGTCTGGCCACCTGTATTAATTGTAGATGGTAGGGGACAATATTATGGCTTGTAAATGTGTATTTCATATGAAGTGTGTAAATGTATGTTGTGTATGTTTTTTTGACACAGTTTTTTTTATATTTTTAATTTTCATTGGTTACAGCGCAGCATGCTTAGAAGGCTTAACATGCTGACACTGATATTACTACAAGGCTCAGCAATGCATGTGTTTTTCTGGTACAGTGTGGGGCGCTTTCATTGAAAGCGCCCCACACACAAGGCGCTTTGTTTTTCTGCGCTTTGCCGACGAACTAAAGGCGATTTAGTAAAATTGCCTTTAGTGAATACGGTGATTTGTATTTTTTAGATGGCAAACATCTGGACGATTTTTGTCCAGCGATGTTTGCCTGGTCGATTTTGCTAAAGGCTAAAGTCCCAGCACTTTGCCTTTAGTGAATACGGTGATGGCATAATCGCCAGCAAAGTCCCGGGACTTTGGTCTTTATGGGCAAAATCGACTTTAGTAAATATACCCCTAAGAGTGGTATAGAACTATAAGACTTTGGATTATATCGGACATTGATATACTGTCGCATCAGAGACTAGTTATTGGCAGATTTGGATACATTTGTTACTGTTGTTCTGTGCTTTATGTGTATAAGTAAGCGCTGGAGTTTTGTTTTATGAAGTATATATACGTGGAATTTGTAGTGTTTATCCATTCTGAGATATATATTCTGAACCCAGCAGCCTTCTCACAGAGCTGTGGGCATACCATTCTCTTCATTCTTTGAAGCAGTGTGTGTGCGCTGTGTCACCCGGGTGTGCGTTATAGATTATACTTTTCTAAAAATGTACTACTCCATGTTTTTGTCTTTCGTTCCAGCTCTTACTTCACAACATTCTATTTACTTAAAAACGGTAGATCATCACTTCATGAAATGTAAAGAAGTAGATAAGAAATGTCACATGTATGAGCCTTATTAAAAACGCAAAACTACAGCAGCAATCTAATGGACTCCTAACACCTAGATATTTTACTTAGATTGTGTCATCCACAGAAGCTCTGGAGGGCAACTATACAATCATTGCTGGAAACTGCGTATTATTTCTTGATTTATTATATAAAGATCAAATAAAAAATATTTTGATCAAATAATCAGGATTATTAAGAAATATGTGTTAAATTTGTCAAGATCTATCCATAAATCAGAATAGCCAAATGGTTTCCAACAAATCACTGTGTGTAGGCAAATGAACAATAATGGGCCAGATCCAGAGCTAGGTTTCCATTATGTTTCCTAGCGGAGCGTAAATACTATGCGTTCCCCTAGACACTCCCCTCGGCCGTTCGTAGTTTAGCCATCTTACGCTTTCCAAACCCTACCTTAACTTTTCCAAGCGTAACTCCTGTCCGCCGTAATGGCTGCACGTACTTACACGCCTAAGCATGCCCATACTGTACGATTTAAATGCCTCACCCCGCCTCCGAAGCGTAATTACGGGTGTCGTGTGGTTGGCACGCCCCTTCGTTCGTAGTTATGCTACTGTAAATTCACTCGCGTGCGTAGCTCTGGATCTACCCCAATGTCTTGTGTTTAATGTTTAATGTTTAAGGAAACATAGTTCATAGGCCTGTTTTATGTTAACTTCATTGTTTACTTACTTATGTCCTGTACTCCCAGTGTTGTACACAACTCCAATTAGGGACCCAATACAGAATTTTGGAGCATTGATGCAAGTACACAAAAAAGTAGGTTTACGTGAACAATAATTAGTTTACAACCTTCACCTCAGTCTGTCTCTAAGCATTTACATTACACTGCTGCAGGATATATGACAGTAACAAAAAGAAACATGGTTGCTGATTCCACAGCCAATTTTATTATTATTATAATTATTATTATTGTTATTAACGCTTACTTACATAAGAACATTAGAAATTCAAATTAGTCTCTTTCCCTATAGGAGCTACTGTACATACTAAGGTCCCTAACACATAGAGAGGACCTTAACAGGAAATTATCCTACTAGTATTTTTTTTTCATGTGGTATGAAACTGGAGCACCCGGAGGAAACGCACACAGACACAGGGAGAACATCCACACAGATAAGGCCCACATTTTCATTGGCATGTTCAAATGACATTTTATTATAGCTCTCAGCACACAGAATTGTACACCATCAGGTTATCTGTGTGTGCTTTCAAAAGCTCTCCTATGCTACACATGCACAGTGCTCAAATTCGCCTAAAATGTATATTAAGAATCTACATCTGAGACCATCAAAAGATCCATCAAAGATCCTAAAAAATACTTTATAAAAAAATCTCTAAATAAATCTTAAAATATGGTTTTAAACTATACTACATACATATTTGAATTATTCTTATGTTATCTATCAGAATTAGATATTAGAATAAGGTAGATCAAAATAGCATTATAAAATTATACATTTTTCTGCTTTTTTTAAAAGAACAATAACTCAGCTGTAAAACTGATTAGTATACCAGCCCACCATGTTCATTGAATTCACACATAACCTCATGCTTACCAACTTTTGCAAACGAATATGATGATGATAGCATAATCAACGTGCTGCACCAAAGGGGGTGTTCTTCCAAAGGGTGTGTCGTGTAGATAGCTCCACCCATGGCTTTTTCAATAGAAATGACAGCATCAGTAGTTATTGCAAAACTACAGCTACTTATTCAAAATAGTCAAATGTGGTGACTGTGCCCACTCTGCCACCCGATTTCATGCCCAAAATGTTGTTGGGCAATGCAAAATGCATGTGGGTCACATGTAATTAACCATGCTCTGTTGATTCCAAGTGTCAAACTTGCTGTTCATGGCCATTTAACCCTTATAAACCTACAGCTACTTATTAAAAATGGTCAATTATGTGTACCCACTTTGCCATCTGATTTCATGCCCAAAATGTTGTTGTGTAATGCAAAATGTATGTAAGTCACACGTAATTGACCACTCTTTGTTGATTCCAAGTCTCAAATATGTTGCCCAAGGACATTAAACCCTTGCAAAACTACAGCTATGTATTCAAAATGATCAAATTTGGTTCCTGTGCCCACTTTGCCACCTTGTTTCATGCCCAAAACCATGTTTGACAATGCAAAATGTATATGGGTCACATGTAATTAACCACCCTCTGTGGATTCCAAGTATCAAATTTGTTGCCTGATGCCATTTTACCCTTGCAAAACTATAGCTACTTATTCAAAATTGTCAGATTTGGAGTTTGTGCCCACTTTGACAGTCACTTTCATGCCAATACATTGCTGGACAATCCAAAATTAATGTGGGTCACATATAATTGACCACCTTTGTTGATGCAAAGTGTCAAATGTATTTCCCAAGGTAATTTCACCCTTGCAAAATTACAGCTACTTATTCAAAATAGTCAAATTTGGTCCCTGTGCCAACTTTGCCACTCAATTTCATGCCCAAAACCTTGTTGGGCAATGCAAAATAAATGTGGGTCATATATAATTGAACTCCCTCTGTTGATTCCAAATGTCAAATTTATTGGCCAACGCCATTTAACCCTTTCAAAACTACAGTTACTTATTTAATATAGTAAAAGTTGGTTCCTGTACTCACTTTTCCACCTTGTTTCATGCCCAAAGCCTTGTTGGGCAATGCAAAATGTATATGGGTCACATTAAGTCACGCCCACTGTTGATTCCAAGTGTCAAATGTGTTGCCCAATGCCATTTAACCCTTGCACAATCACAGCTTCTTATTCAAAATAGTCAAATTTGGTCTCTGTGCCCACTGCACCACTCATTTTCATGCCCAATATGTTGTTGGGCAATGCTAAATGTATATGGGTCACAATGTAAGAGACCACCCTCTGTTGATTCCAAGTATCAAATGTTGCCCAAAGCCATAAAACCCTTGCAAAACTACAGCTACTTATTAAAAAATGGTCCAATAAGTGTGCCCACTCTGCCACCCTATTTAATGCCCAAAATCTTGCTGGGCAAATTAAATGACAATTGAAATGTGTGTTAGAGATAATGTTTCGGTTTCTACAATGTTCACATTTTTCTAACTAGATTTGCTTATATTAAAATAACATATTATGAATATGAAGCTGGAGTCTGAATAAGAAGAGAATAAGAAGCTGGAGGCTGCATAAGAAGTGAATAAGAAGCCAACTTCAGGCTCGTGAAAAAAAGCAGTGATCTTCTATTGGTGCAGTCTCATGGTGCGTCAGAGGGCTGGGATGTCATTTTTTTTCTCTCTCTTTTTGGAGGGGGCGAGTGAGAAGACTGAAAAGTCAGTAAGTGAATTGCTTTGGCTGTGCAGTTCTCCTTGTGGATGCAGTTCTCTCTTCTCCATGATCACGCAGGTCTACTACATGAGATGCAGGCAGTAGTAACATGTATATCACTGAGTTAGTCGTCTCTCACGCCTCATGCATGCATGCATGCTTGCAGAGGGGACAATGTGCTCGGGGGACAGAGGACAGTGTGCCAGCTCACCCCCAGCTCACCTTCAGCTTGCAGATCTTAGGATGGTGAGTATCTTGCTCAGTTTATTCTCCATGCTGTTCTGTGACATATGCATGTCACTGGATCTCAGCACGTGTTCTCCCAGCTTAAGGCATGTGCCCCATCAACTGTGCATTCAGAAGGCTGGGGAATCATGGAGACATGTGTACACGTGATTTTACAATTAAGATTTCTGTCTGTAAAACTCATACAGTAGTTTACATATACAGTGCCTGATATTATGATCCTTTGAAATCATAGGTGGAAATAGTCCGATGTTGAGGTATATCACCATGACTGGGTCTCTAATTACATGTGTCCCTCCAAAATTCATGCATGTAGTTGTTCATCCAACAACTTTGCTAGATCACAGCCCCCAAAATCATGCACTATAGACAACAAGGTTTTTCAGATGTTTATTACCCTGATGGGTTGTTGTGGATCAGTATCTTTCCCACAATATGGGTACATTCTATTAGTATAGCTTTTATTATTGTGAGGTTAATCTTGTATACCTGTGTGTGTATGTATATATACATACATACATACATACATACATACACACACACACACACAGAGCTAAGTATACTGTACTTTGTCTATGTGAGTAATGTAGGTATATAATGTATTATAGTAGGCACGAAGGCAATGCAGTTAGTATGACTTAGTATTGTTAATATATAGTTCTATACAAGGCAGTTATGTGAATGCCCTAACACATGCTTTTATTAATACTATGCACTTTCAGGCCTGGTCTGCACCAGTGTCATCTGATGGGTGCACGCGTGGCAGAGCAAGAGACAACCTAACCTAACTGTATCCCGCCCTAACTTGTTTTATTGGCCAAGCATCAGGATTTTAAAGGCTGTGGGCTCTGCTATTGGCTAAAAAGGGAGTCTGTCAGTGCAGCACCTTTCCCCCCTGCAGTAAGGATGGCTGAGACATAGTAGGGAGAGTTTTTAACCCATTGCAGTTTATGGCAAATTGTTTGCGGCTTAAACTATTTCAAAAGTCAAAATATTCAGATTGTTCCTAGTTAAATGCGTCACAAACGTAGACAGAATAAGTTCATTCTAATGTAGAGGACATTACCAGTCTTGTTTTATTTTAATGCCTTGTGCCACGCATTGGGTGTGCCAACCTTGTGATTCAACCGCCTAATCCACTGACGCAATTGTGGAGCGTAAATATATTGAGTTGTAAACGATACAGTACATTGGGGCTTACTGGAAATTATAGAGTTCTCTGTTGTCCTCATGACAGTTATGGTAATGCCTGTTTCGTTGTGAATATAGTATAGCCATTTTTATTGTACATTATTATGAAAATTATTATTGTTAATAACAATATTTGCTTTATAGATGATGGATATTTACACAGTTGTATCCACTATGATCACATTAACAATTTTTTTTCTTTTCTCCCCACAGGCTATGTTTGTACAGTAATACAATTTTAGGTTAGTGAGTTTTTATAGACGCCAGCTTCAAATTTATTGGTTAAAAGACTATACAATTGTGGTACAGTACTTGACTCTGTACACCACGATCTGACCACTTAAGGGTTAACAATATGCTTGAGACACAAATGAGACTGCACTTGTCATCATTGTTTTAACCCTCCCATCCTATGGACTGCAAAACGTTTCTGACAGAGCAGTTATTAGTACATTTTTTTAGGCCACAGAACCACTTGCATAGAGATATATTATAGTATAGTTTAACAAAATGGAACTGCGTATAAGGTGAGAATGTGGTCTGGGAACATGTTACTTGAGTTTTCTGTTTGAAGTATTTTATCCCCTCTTATTAAATAAAATTCCTTTCCACACAATACTAATAGTGTGATAGCTGCCCGATGCTTTGGACCACTTCCTTTTCAGGATACGCCGGTCACCTTAGTGTTAACTCATTCTTCTGCCCCGACTGTCAGAAGTCTGAGTGGCTCTAGAGTTAGGAGTAACTGCACAAAAAGTTGCAAATTAATATTTTTATTTTTTTACATGTAAGAATAAGAGTAATTTTGCTTATTACACACAAATACAGAGAAACTTGTTTTTAAACTCTAATTTAGAGTTTAGCTAGAAAACCTCACCTCTCTGCTCCTTCTATTAGCACAAAATAAATTGGCCCCCCCCCTGCAGTTCAACGTGGTTTTGCCCAGATGCAGATGTGTTACTTTTTTTTTTTTTTGTTGCCTGTACCCCCAGCTCTGGATAAGCCCCTGAAAGTTCCTGCACTTACATTTCGCATGTTATGAGATGCTGATTGATTGTTGCTGCACAAAGAGAGCCTTCAAATATCAATCTTATTATGTATTAGTAGAATTTTCTTTATAAACCTTAATAAATATTTTTCTTTTTAAATACAGAACTGGAACATATACAAGAAATCTTCAAATACTCATGTCTGACTGAGGTAGTAGTTTGTGTAGTTAGGGGGCAGTGGTGTTTGCCCATGGAGATAACTAGACAAACTACTGCCTTGCCAGATGTGGGCAGATTCTTCAGAATATCTTCAAACTTCATCTCTTCTGTGAAGATTTTGGTAAAATGACATATGAATAAACTGTTTATAATGCCAATTATTTGTGTGCGGTTACAAGGCCATTTTTCAGATTGAATTGTGTAGTAGTTAGTTGTAGTAATAGAGGTTTTCATAGCATATAGTTTTAGTTTAGATCAGTGGTTCCCAAACTTTCTCAGTTCGAGGCACCCTTAGGGTCTCCATATTTTTTTTCAAGGCACCCCTAAGACAAAAATAGAATAGAATACAATAGGAAATAGAAACATTCCGAGGCACCCCGGTGAGAGCGTCGCAGCACCCCAGTTTGGGAACCACTGGTTTAGATGGTATTCACTGTGGATTTCCATGTGTGGAACAACAGTCCTAGATTGCTCCTGGTGATAAGGTGTATGTGGAAATGTAGTTTTGTTGCCACTGTAAATACAAAGGACATGATCCTTATTTGCACATTCGTCTACCAACATCCAGTACAGATCAGAATCCTCAAGATCCAGAGTTGATGGAATCTCTTCACTGGTGGGACAGGGCGAAATGCTTAAAGCATATCCGCATGGTGGGAGGTATTTCAATTGTACAGTATGGTCTTGGCTAAGGCTTTTACGTACAGTCTTAATATATGCACCGGGCCCATATTCTGTGGAGCTGATGCATAAATGTTAAGGCAGGAAAGTACTTAAGTGTAAAGGGAGTGTTCTCCACTCGCGCTTATGCTAATTAGGCTTGCAACACAACCATATAGTGAACCTTCGCTGCATACTATTAAATTAGGGTCTATAGATGCTTGGGAAAGAAAAACTATATGCTTAGGACATCTCTGGCCAAAACCAGGCCTTATGAATATTGTTCAAAAAGTGCACATGTTCTTTTAAAGCATAGAATTGTCTAATTTGACTATATAAATAAAAGTGGATTCACTGTCTTGGTTTTATTGCGTCATTGCTCTTGCTCCTTTTTGTTTAAAGGTGATAAATAGCCATCAGTTTGCGACTGATGTAATTCCACAGATCATTTTGTGTATGCTGCCACCATGTGGTTATAGTTTAAAAAATAAAAATGTAAATCGTGCTTAGATGGTAATTAAACAAAATTAAAATATTTCAGTATGCCTAGACTTTAGAACACACAGACACAAATTGGTGATCAAATTAGGAATGTTTATCTACCACAGCAAAACAGGTCTTTCAGATTGGTATAATCAGTCTGTGAGCAGTTAATAGATAAAGTGTAATGGATGTAACACCCTTTTTGTCTCCAGAACAGCCTTAATTATTTGTGGCATTGATTTAAACAGTGGATTTAAATTTTGGTACAGTTGCTGTAGATTCACATTTTTGCTATGAATTTCTACTACATCCCAAAGGAGCGTGGGTCCCCGCAAATAACGGCCCTATTTCAAAAGGGCCCTTTTTGAAACTGGCTGGGATATCGATTGCTTATGACTCGATGAGGCATAGCAATAGTTCCACAGAGCATCGAACACGGTGCTCCGTCCCCGGAGAGGTTACTTACCTGTATGGAGCTGTCAGTGGCAGGTGCTGTGAAAATAAATGGGTGAATATGCCGATTGGCACACTCACCTATTCAAAAACAAAAATTCTAAAATGGCTGCCTATTCGAAATAGAAACAGCCGAAAAAGAGCTTTCGGCTGTCTTTATTTCTGTAAGCAGCATATCGTACAAGGGACTGCAACTGTCCCAAAGATACTCCTTTGTTGTGAGATCTGGTGACTATGGCATTAGTTTGAGTACACCAAAGCCATTGTTTTGTTCCTAGAACCAGCATGATGTGGCTTATGACATGGCAGGAAGATAATGCTGAAAGATAAGTAGACGAAATAGATGCATGTGTACAGTAACAATATTAAAAGACACTAATGTAAGCGTTAAAAGGCCGGCTGTATTATACCACCACCAGCTTAATTTATAAACCCAAGTAAGGACTGATATGTGAATTAATATAGTTTACAACAATCTGTGGCCTTACTGTCTACAGAGCTGATTCTGATATCTGTGCATTTTCCCTATGCACGGAGGTCCCTGCAGATCTTCCTACTGCCGCCCACTTACCATAATCTGCATGCAGATTGCTCTTTAGTTTCCTGTGGAGTGTTTTATATACTGTTCAAATAAACCTTTGCTGCAATAATATGCTCACTCACAAGCTACAGTAGCCCTATGCAGAAGATCATCAGGACATTGCTGAACTTGTAAAATTAGAAGTTCACACAAATTTAGTCACATGATGTGATGCAGTTTTAGACAATTCTGCAGCATCATGGGACAATACAGTAAGATGTCTGAGCTATCTGTTTATTATCGCATGATCAGCACAATAATTGTACCCAGCTTTATCCAGTCCGTGTCCAGAACAACCTCTGAACTTCCTGTTGGCTGTGTGTACACTCATATGACTGCTCCTAACATCTACACCTGGTCTGGTCAATTCATTTTAAACCTGCTTAAAAATCAGGTGACACAAATGGAAATTACCCGACCAAGTTTGTCAGCTCCAGCGACTGATAAATTCGGTTCTTTTCCCTGTTCCACAGTTATGCAGCACTGTGTGAGACAGGCACTCTAGCTATTGGAAGAGTGTGTACAGCGACCTGATCCTTTCAGTCTGAGGTGTGCAGTATAATAATTGTATCATGGATTGGATGTTGTATAGACCCATGTTCTGCTGTAGGATTGTGTAAGCAGTCAGATTGGGAGTTGGATCTGAAAAGGATTGGAGAAGTGTGCACCCAGTTTTACTGTTGTAGAGCATAGTTATCTGAGTTATTTCACTTTGCAGTCATTTAAACCAGTTTAGCCAGATCTGTGCTGATACCAAGACATTTGGTATCACTCACTTTTTTTGCACATGGTTTTATGTAGACTTTATAGACTGTTATCAGTAGTTTATAAGAACACCAACCATCATTCCAAGCCTAATATCACATTTGTTACACAACATGGTGTTTGATTTGAACAACAACTGAATGTCTTGTCAGATTCAGCATTGAGTAACTTTACTATGATCAGCTAGATATATGCGTTAACTAGTGTTATTGTATCACTATATATAGAGTGCGTGTGTATCTACTTAGAGTGTATTTTTGTGTACTTTTGTGTATTACACTAAGTCAATATATTATTATTGCACATCTTTCACATGAGCATATTTTTCTATGCTGCATTTCCAAAAGGGAACGGTTGTGGCGGATACATTAGGTTTAGGCTGTGGTGGTGGGTTAAGGTTAGAGATTAAGGGGAAGGTTAGGGTTAGGCTGTATGGCATGGAGGGTTGAAGAAGTGGAAGGTTAGGCTGATGGAAACTGAGATTTTGGGAAAGCTTAAGGGTAGGGTTAGTATAAAACACTTACCTTTCGGTGAATGTTGCTCAAGGAGTCAAAAGCACTGCTGCTTTCTAAAATGCAGACTGCCAGCAATATGTTTTCCCTAGTATTTTATTTAATAAATTACTTTTGATGTGATTACTGTGTGAAATCCGTCTACTAAGGTTAAGTGATTTCCTAAATATTTTGTATCATATATCCATAGTGAGTTTAGTTTAGAAAGTTTACTTGAGAGAACAAAAAGGAGTACAACGACGATAACAAATATAAAAATTATACAGCCGACACCACAGTGTTGGCCTATCATTGCTGTAATGATTAACAAAGAAAGTATAAATAAATAAAATTATGTCCATACCTTGTCTCTCCTCCACTCTGTCCTCGCTGTCTTCTAGCTCCCTCTCTACAGACTTTTAAGCAGAAGCGGTAATAGATGTAGAGCAGTGATGAAAAATGTGATTCAATTCAGGTTGGTCATTTAATCATTCAGCCAAGGGCCACACATTGGCTTAATTGAGAGTTGGGAGCAACAACAAGAAATGGAGCCATTGCACACTTACTGCACATTCTGAACTTGCCCTCTTAGCAGATCAACATGGTTTCCCAAGAGTTTCATTCCTTGTTTTAAGGTGGCCATACACTAGGACGATTATCGGATCCAGCAGGGGGTGAGCTGAAATGTCCTGTTATTGGCACTATACACTTCCTCTGCTGGGACCGATAATCCTAGCAGAAGAGGGGAGGGGGCAGAACTCTCCTCTGTTGCTGCTGCTGCTTTATATCTATGTGCAAAGCTGCTCTGACAACTGTGCAGGTATATTTTAAAGCTGTCAGAGCAGCATAGTACATAGATATACAGCAGCGGCTGTTGCATGCATAATACAGATAAGAATCAGCCGAAGCCGCGCTTCACACATCGCGTTTTCAGCTGATCCGTCTGTACTACTCCCTACAATAGCTGCTGCTGTATATCTATGTACTATGCTGCTCTGACAGCTGTAAAGTATACCTGCAAAGCTGTCAGAGCAGCTTTGTATATAGATATAAAGCAGCAGCAGCTCTGAACAATAGGGAGCCATTCAGCTTGCTGATTGGCTCCCTTAAAATATCGGGAGCTTTCTCCCGATTTAAATCAAACATGTCGAAAGATTAAATAATCGCACCAGAGCGTTTCTGATGCGTTTATTTGACGTTTCAAAAATGTATCTACCATACACTAGAGCAAATATTTGCCCAATCACCCGATAATTGGGAGAACGGGCCGATAATTGTCTAGTGTATGGCCAGCTTTAGTCTTTATAAAAAAATAAAAGAGAATCTAGTGATAAGTCAACCTTAAATCTAAATGGTAATTTTTTACTAGAATATAGGAGTGCTGAATAGGCAGAGATCACTAGTCATTATTCTGCTGAACACTATTTGATTTAATGAGTGTTGTTTTGGATGGTGCTTGTGAAAGGGTTTGTTTAGCCTGCTGCTATATGTGTAATGCTATGTAAAAATTTATTTAATGCACTTTATCCATGTGAACTAAGTGTACCAGCATGGCTTCATACCCAAATGGTCACAGGGACATGCTCGTCATTGTTAAATGGTGGCCTTGACTGAATATTCACCTTTAAGTCCATTAATACCAAAATGGAAGCTCTGTGATTGAACTCTGCCTTGATTGATCTTTTATCCTTACAAGGTATTAAATGATATATGCCTATATCTATAGCACAAATTGCATTATATATAATTACTTCAGGGACTTAACGCCCAATCTGTGATAGATAGAAATTGTTCCTTAAAGGGAAGCATATAAGTGACTTACGAAATACAGTGTATATTTTTCTGAAATATATTCCAATGACATTCATTGCTCACATATTATATCTGTTTTTATTACAGACTGGCTTTAAGCTATTGCAAACCTGTAACATACATTTAAATAAAAAATATATGCTTGAAGAAACAGAGTCTTTGGGGGAAAGTATTTTCTGTTAAAGTGCGTTGCGCTTGCTGTGCCTCCAGAATATGTTCTCGAGGTAATGTACCATCCTTGTGCCAATAATAAACATCTATCCTCCATTTTGTTGTCCTCAGCTGCCATGTCCATTTAATGGAATAACAAAGACAGATATGTCATCTAGAGAAGCCAGCTTTCCATTTGATAGTCTCCAGCCACTCTCCTTCCGGACCCCTCTTGTACGAAGAACAAGTTCTTGTGCAGCGAGGTTATACCTGTAATATAAGGTATATTAACAGTAGTTTTGTGCTCCGTTGTAAAACACTTCTTTGGCAGGATTATTTAAAGAGAATTACATTTTTCCACATATTTGTGGAAAGGTGAACAGGCTTCAGTAAGCCTTAAAGGTTTGAGGCTCTGGTCTCGTTCTCATTACTCAGCACCAAATAAAGGTACATATTTTGTGGGCATATTTTAATATAATTAAAACTTCAAATACACAAAAAACTACAGTCCAAATTTTGTTAATTTATTTTCACTGCTTTAATATGATAATTCACAAAAATGTAAGCATAACGTTATTTAAAGTGCATATATATGTATAAAGATGCTTGTGACTGGTAAATAGCATTACCAGTCACTAGATGGCAGTCTGTTGCATTGTCAACAGGTACAGTAATCCAAAATTGGCAATAAGAAGTTAAGAATATGGGTATAAAAGGTAACTTTCTGATGGTATTAATCGTTAACTCTTGAAACACCCATCATAATAGATCAGTCTAACCATGTTTAAACAAAACTTTAAAACTTGTATCATACAAGTAAAACATTCCCTGAGCAATACATATGATATATTAAGACGCAAGATTTATTAATATAAATTATTCTCCCTGATATCTAAAACCAAAAATTTAGTGTGCATAGTATTAAAGCTCTTTGTTATTCTTATTAGTGAGACAAAAAAACCTTTTGGTTTAAGATGTCTGATTAAGGTTTCTTTAAAACTTTACCACTTAAACTCCAAAAAGCAATGAAATGGTGACATTAAGGCTGGAGTCTTAATGGACGTGTTCTTTAAGCAATACAGACATGGTATTCCATCACATCCTGTGACTGTTTTGGTCACCTCTGCCTCCTCACTATTGCTAATTTCCAGCATGGGTAAAGCCACAGAGCTACCACACACATTGTCTTACACTGAGGGGCCCCTCAGGAGTCCACTCCCTTACAGTCATCAAGATTTGTAAAACTTCTGGCCTGCCACATAACCTTAATGATTGGACATCAGATGACTGCATCTCCTGCAGCTGTAATACAGGCCAAGGAAGACTGTGCATTGCCTGCTGTATGTCAGAATTCCGCTTAAGTCACCTCCCAGCACTGTCTTTGTAATATAGGCAAAGGAAGACTGTGCATCGCCTGCTGTATATCAGAATTCACCTTAGGTCACCCCCATACTATTTGTATATAATGTGCTGTGTCCATGTGCTAGATCAGTATTCATACATGAGCAGGGTAGTGTATATGAAGTACATATAGAGTTCTGTATGGAGTTAGTGGGGATGGGGATATAGAGAAGGAGGAGGCTGCTCTATCTTTGTGCTGTGTGTTTTCCTGGCTGGGATCTCACTGGACTTCTGGTGACAGGCTGCAGTGGCTGGCAGGCAGAGGAGATTGTTTCAGCCAGACCCTATGTATAGTCAGTCACTCAGCACAGATGCACATTCAAATCTCCCTGGCTGGTGCAGTGAATAAATGTTAACATCACT
>WWET01003676.1:78604-100498 GCA_011038615.1 Limnodynastes dumerilii | reverse complement strand
ATACGCAATCTACGTATCGAAACGATACGCAGATTACGTACAATAGCTACTATGCATGCGCAGTAGCTATTGTTCATTGAATTACGGCCGTCTATGGAAGACGGACGTAGTTCTGGATCCGACCCATTATTATTTCTACAGAATACTGTGTGGGGGATAAAATAGAGATTATGTATGGGCATCACAGGTCTTGAACATTAATGAATTGTTGAAAGATGTCTTTTTGTGCTGGAAGTTGTGTGTCAAATTAAAAAAGTGAATGAGAACAATGACAACTGATATCATGGGGCCAGTTTTACTAAGCTACGGGTTTGGAAAAGTGGAGATGTTGCCCATAGCAACCAATCAGATTTTAGGTGACATTTTCTAGTATGTAAAAGAAAGTGAGAGTTAAAATCTGATTGGTTGCTACGGGCAACATCTGCACTCTTCCAAACCCGCAGCTTAGTAAATCTGGCCTTTGCAGATAAAAGTGGCACTAATCATACCAAACATGTTGATCTTGGTTTGTTGTGATCCTGACATCTGTTGCTCTGGAATATATCAATATTTACATTGTCCACTAGACTCAGAGGGGTCCTGTGATTTTACTTTTCTGGTAACAGATTTATATTCTGTCATCTTTCTTCTGTATATGTCACTGGAGAAAAAGATTGCCATTGACAGGCAAGTACTTTCACTATAGGACTACACGTGACAATGGAGGAGCCCAGCATAGGAGAAATGACTTATCCATCAATAAGGCTATCTTAAATGATGAGAAGCAGAGAGCGCTAGAGAGAAAAGGGAAAAAAAGGGGGGTAGCAAAGTGCAGTTTGCTTTAATGTCCTTTTCTATCTCTGTTTAATTTAATAAATGACACCTCTTTATTTTAAACCACAATATGCTAATTCCATGCATTGGCTACACATTAAAAATGGCACATGGCAGTGGTTTTTTTTGTCACAGAATGCACCGGAACATTTTTTTGACGGATTTTCCAAGTTTTAAAAGTTTAGACGGCAAAATCATTAAAACGATGCATGCGGGCTGCTTGTGTTTTAAGTCCGATGCATGCGTACTTCGTCCGCGCTGGTTTTTATGGCACTGCTCGGCTTGTGATTGGTCGCGTGGTCGCACGTGAGTTGATGTGAGTTCCGGCACCTTTTTTCTTACAAAGAAAGCACTCGTACATGGTATGGAAAAAGTTCACACCTACATACTCTTGTTACTTACAAATGGGGCCACTTTTGGCTCCTGGGGCCAGATTTATTAAGCTACAGGTTTGAAAAAAGTGATGGCGCGCATAGCAACCAATCAGATTCTAGCTCTCATTTTCCTATTACATACTAGAGAATGTCAGCTAGAATCTGATTGGTTGCTATTGGCAACATCTCCACTTTTCCAAACCCGCAGCTTAGTAAATCTTTCCCCTAGTATTTGCATTACAGAGTTGCCAGACCTTTTGCTAAAGCTATAGTTATAGTAGCAAGACATTGAACTAATTTTGAATAGACTATTACACTATTATTGCTGTATTTCAGGTGCTCTTAAGCTCTTGAAATTGCAATATGTGTTGTTTTTTTTAAAGCTGTATAAAATAATCCATTATAGTAATTTTTTCCCCCCCCAAAGTTTACTTTAAGGGTAAAATGTTTATTAGAGTGACTGGTTGTTTAAAATAAAAAAAACTTTGGGCAATGCTTCCACAGTAACAAAAAAAAATCATTTTACCAGCCTGTCATGAAATGATCCCGATACAACATCCGTTTCCCATTTTCTTTTTGTTGAATCCTTCGTGGGAACTCAAGGCTAGTGAACTCATTCCCTAATAGTTCTGGCTTCAAGGTGGCCTGGAAGGAAAATATTTCACACATTTCACCACTGTTAAACATTTATTTTCATTTTCATGCGATAATGCCCATTTTCACATGATAGTGCCCATTTTCATGAGAAAATGGCCATTATCGCATGAAGATGAAGGTTTTCATATTTACAAACAATGGATCGCCATGGAAAATAATAGTTTTCATGGTGATCCATGTAAATATCGGGGGTCTCTGCCGGCCCGTTATTTTCAGAGCGGGCCGGCAATTTGTAATATTTATGAAATGCCAGAGCGGAGTTTTACACACTGCTCCCGGCGTAACACTAACGTCATCTCAGTGCAGTTATTCCAGTGGTCTCCCCATATTCCCCCCTTTTCCTCCCCCTAACAGTTGCTATTAGGGGGAGGAAAAGGAGAGCATGTATGGGGAGAATGCTGGGATAAACCTAAGTATGTAAATTTTTCAGATATATATTTATTTTAAGAAATACATAAAAAATATTAATAACAGTAAAAAAAAATAAACAAAAAGGCTAAACTTACCTGTCCGGGAGACACGTCCGACATTGAAGATTTCAGAGTCCCGATATGAGAACACTGTGCATGTGCAGTGTTTTTCCAACCGGGACTTGAAATTTTCAAAGTCCAACATAGGAGTTTCTGTGCATGCGCAGGACTTCATTCATACGAAGTATGAATGAAATGTCCTGTGATGAGACCAGAGATCATTGCAGGACCTCGCAGGGCAGGTAAGTTATAGTAAATTTTATGAACGAAGCTGCCAGACCCATTGCGAGCCTGGAACAGCTCAAAAAAAGAGGATCTATGTAAATAGACCCCCTATGTCATGTGATACAACAAACGATATGGTACAAAATAGTGACCATACACATTAATATCTAACCATTTCCACTTCTAGTCAGAAATAGGTTAGAATATTTCTCAACAAACGTTATTGCCCATGAGAATGTGTTTTTACAGCTAGAACCCTTGTTTGGAATAACCACATTTAATGCATGTGACAGGAAAGCCTTTTTTTAGTCGAGAAAAGTAACCCTTCCTGTCATATAAATTTAGGAAGTTAATCCTGTAGCCGGAACAAGAACGAAGAAACTGCTGTATTTTGACATAAATTACAGTCACCAGTGAGGAAAGAATATAAATATTTTCGTGGATGATTATTATGAGCAATGATGAGCATATGGTGTTCTTACTAGGAACTGCAGCCTCTGCCGTTCAGTTTCCGGAGTGAACTCTTGCGACATCGAAATGGTTTTCCCCTGCGTGATAATTATGGCCCTGCAATTACATGTAAAATGATGAGATCACATAAAGATGCTATGAGGCTGACACAATAATACTGAAAAAATATAAGAACAATGCCCTGTTGCATGTTTCAAGAGATGTACATCATCTTGTAATTACCAGACTAAAAACTGCAATAACGTCACCAACTATTTCCTTAGCAGCTAAGCAGGATATCGTTATTGGCTTATACAGCATGGCATCCAATATCAAATTAGATGGGGGACCTGTGGGACTATTTACAAGCTGGAAAATATATTACGTTTAGAAGCGCCCTCCAATAATCGGTGTACTCATACATTTGTATCTCTCTATTTCCTGGAAGTGTAATAAATTATGTCCAGGCACAATCAGTACTAACTAACTGTAAACATGTAAAGATAATGGATTGGATTCACACCTGTGGAATTTTGCGCATGTGTAGTCATATATACGAAGATTAAGGTAAGAGGAGTCGTGCCACGGCAGCCTGCAGGGTAAGTTACGTAAAGTGGGTGGGGAAAGGGATGTAAATTAGGCTGGAAATTAGGCTCCAAGCGTATTTTTCCTCTTAAGGGGGAAAATACGCACGAGTAGTTAAGGGTGCACTATGGCATTCGTACGTGCCATTAGACACTTAAAAACGGGGATGGGGCGGAGAAGAGTGGGGAAGTAGGTGCGGACATATGTGTATCTGCACCTACGGATCACACACTTATGTGTGAATATGGTCCAATGACCCTTTGACTAAATAAAAAAAGCTTAAATCTGTTCTTTTTATCCTAATTTCTTGTCTTATCAAAAGTAAATTTGTGACTGATTCAGTGAGGTGACCAGTTACATGATACATTAGCAACATAAAGCTGCAGAATGATTAGGGGAGTCGGGGGTTCTGATGTGTTTTAGTTTAACTAATCATACAGAGGGGGAAAAAACACATTATCCACTTCTAGGCATCTCCGCATCAACAAACAAGCAGCTCACAGTGCACTTAGATACACACCCGAGCATTAGTAAGTGTTAATTACTGCCCTGAACAGAACTGTCCACTGCACTGACTGAAGAGGTGTGTGTGTATGTATGATTTTATTGGCTTGCATGGGATCTCTTGAAAGTTTATTGGCTTGTAAAATAAAGAAATAACACTAGTGTTTGTCTGTGAATATAGATGATAACTTCGACTGGGTGGGGAATGTATTGTGAATTGTGAGTGATAAATGTCCTCTGTAAATCACAGCATAATATAGGTCTTATATGACATTTTACTGGTAAAGGGAAACAAGCAGCACCCATGTCCATCATATATAAGTTGTACCTGCTGTCACCAGCGTTGGCTACAAAGAGCTTGCCCATCAAACAGACAGTCACAAGAGCACAGCAGCCTCCGTCAATGCTGTGTGAAATTCGCTCCCTTTCAATTTGTTCATCCTGGAAGCACAGAGACAGACAGGTGTCCAGAGTATAATGAAAGTTATCATAACAATAGTCACTGGTGATGGAGGCAGGGATGGTGTTCCTCTAAGATATTACTGCATCTGCAGGGTCAGAGATATATATGCAGGGCCGGTGCTAGCATGTCTGGCGCCCCTCTGCAAAAAATTTATTTGAGCCCTCCTCTTTTATAAATATTATAATCACACTGCTGTGCGGGACAGGAAAACTGAGGAAACACTGACTCCTCCCTCTTATCAGGTGACTGGTCACATGGGCTAAACATCAGCAGAGGTCCTCTGGCCCACTTGGATCTAGCATCTACCTACAGCACAGGCTGGCGTTGCTGTATTGGGGACAGCGGCTGGCTCTCACAGTTATCACAGATCTGGCTAAATGTCAGCTCTGAGAAGCAGCATGGTGCCTGGATGTGCCCCATCCCCCTGCGGAGTGCATCATGCCAGCCCTCTATATATGTGTATATATTTGTGAAGTAAGCTCTCTAACACCATTAAATCTCCGGTTTCTCCAGGTTACTCCGAGAATACACCCAGACTGGAATGTAAGTCTGATAGCATAGCATATCTCTGAGGACTGACTCTGCACATACTCACAGCAAAAGCGCATGCAACTACAGTGCTTCACTTCCAACCTCCAGTCACTGCTGCAACCACTAGTGTCTGCAGGGGAGTCACATGGGAGGGCTAAAGTAGGCAATGTACGGTAAGTAAGTAACTGTTCACACAAAGGAGCCAAATCCAGATTTGAATGTTAGCGTAAGAAGAGTTTACAGCCAAATATTAAAACCAGCAATAGGTCATGTCTGAGTCCAAGAAGATGCTGGCGGCCAACATTACACATCGGTATAAGACCATTGCGGTAGCCTTTAACCTTTCAATTGTTGCACTAAAAGTATTGAAATATTGCTTAGGCATTGTGCTGACAATCTAGGTAACTCAGAGGAAGCATTTAGGGGGGTATAAGATAATATATCTTCCTCTTGGCTCCTCTGTGGCACACTGGCTGGATCTCTGTGAAGTATGATGATTACATCACCATAGGTTACTTCAGCATCAGACTGATGGGAGTTTCTCTCCCAGAGAGGGGGCAATGGGGGAGCACAGGCCGGCCTGCTGCAAGTCTATATGACTGAAATGCCATCATTTCAGTTCTATAAACTTATAGGGCACTTCCTGTTCCCTCCTAGATATTGTCCCCTGTCCCCTTTTGTGTAGGACACAATGACTAACAAATCTACTTAATAATGCATATTATATCTAAGTCACTGCCTGCTTGTCATACCTTTTCACTCTTCTTACATATAATATAACGATCTCCCTCAGTTTAGGAATATTTTCAAAATATCAAGTTCATCTGTCATTTTAGCTCCGTATTGAATTTATTTAGCATTTCAATAAACCACAATCATGTAGAGATATCTGCCATCACTGGCCCGCACTTTCCAGACATCCATGCATTCACAGTCTAGTCTTTACTGCAACTTGTATGGATTAACTTCCAACAGCTACAACCTTCCTTAAGCTTTCTGGCTCACACACATGGAGAATCACTAAAGTACCGTAGTCTGGATTGAGACGGAGTCAGTGCTTATACTATACATTGTACTAAAAAGAAGCACCCACTTGCAAACCGGCCCCTCTAATGGAAAGTGTCTTAAGTGTGATTCCTGTTAAGTCTTGGATGGGTTGGAATGTCTTACGATCAGTTAGCAAGGATGTGCTGGATCCAATGCTATGATATTCTAGAATATGATGTAAAGTATTTCAAATATTTTACTATATATAGTCTGTGCCTTAATAAGATATTTGCAGTCATTCACACATAGGTATTTATGTCAAATAACAGCAACAGACCAATTATAAATTTGAAAGAATGCAAATTTAGCTGGTTTCAAACTTAGTCATGAGTTTCTGGTTAGTTATCTGTTTGGTTTAAGTAAATGTTGTAAAAAAAAAACAATCATTAAAATATTGGCTGTTTGTACATAGCAAAATAAATGTTATCATTATTACAGCAGTTGAATTTACTGCCTTCATAGTATGCCTTCAAGACTTCTATGTTATCCAATTTCAGTGCACGTCTTACAAAGCTATGCAAATATTCACTTAAACCACTGCACATGATGTCTTGTTTAGTAGAAGTACTTTCCAACTTTTATTGTCACTGTAGATACATCACACAGTGGACCTGGAAAAAGGTTATTACTTTTCAGGTTAAGGTTAGGCAGTAGGGCAATGATATTTAGATTTAGGGGAGTGTTAAGGTTAGGCTGCAAAGCAGGATGGTTAGGGTTAGGGGAGGGTTAGAGTTAGGCTGTGAGCCGATGATGTTGAGAGTTAGGGCAGCGTTAGAGTTAGACTGTGGAGAAAGGAAGGTTATGGTTATTGTTGGTGGAAGGTTAGGAATAGGTTGCGGGAAAGGGATGGATAGGGATAAGAAAACTTTCCTTTTGCTGTTGCTTTCTTTGAAAGTCATGGCGTCAAGGGAGCCATGTTTTTAAAGGTCAGACTGACAAAAGCTGACGGCAGCCAGCCCTTAACTGTTGAAAGACAGATCATTCAAACCAGTGAACCACCCCTTAACTAAGCCCTTACTGTACATTTACCACACCTCTCTTCTCCCACCCTGTATACACGCTGTACCCATCCTGCCTGCGGAAAGACTATTATTGAAGTCTGGATCCTGAGGATCCAGATCGTAAACGAAAGTGCTTTGTATGCACCTGCGTACAAGTAAAAAAGTCCTTTTCTGTGCAAGCAACATAGGATTGGATTGAGAGTCATATAAAGAACGAGAACAGATGAGTAATGCAACACAGAGGGAAGGAAAGCGAAGGACAGGGCAAGAAACAAACCCAAGAGACAGAGGAACCTCTATGAGAAATAACAGAACAAGAAGAAAAGAAAGTGAAGAAACCAGACCAGAGTATAAGGGAGATTTAGCCAGCAGAAAAGGAAAGAGGAACAGGACAGACTACAGATACAGAGATGCATTATCTATCAACTTACATATAACAAACAATTGTATAAAAATATAAAGAGTAACTCTATTAAGCAATATTTACACCATTTTCTTTACTTATATTTCCTTATTACTGCCTTTCAAACAAGGAAGCATATTTATCAGCACTGCCTAATTCCTTTTCTACACTGACTCATTGGACAAGATCCAGACTTACTACAAGGGGGCATTTTCTAATTGCTAGGATTGGAAAATGCCAGGTTTGTAATAAGTGCATGCATAAGCTCCAGCTTACCAGGATGGTCCTGGTTCTAATTCCAACAGTGAGGTGCGGCAGGGCAGGAGGCGGAACGTAATGGAGGGTTCCAGTGAAGGTCAGGATCTGATCCATTAATATTCCATAGAGTCTTTACACGGTATATATTTATTTTGAGTGAACCACCTACAGCTCAACCACAATGCCAATCACTAATGACTGCTTTTATCTCGGTGACTGATAATACTTGCAGAAGCCACAATCCTTTCCCAGCAAGCAACTACAATTGTTACACCTGCTAATGAAACCTTGCACTCCATAATTACAAACTCATTTGTGCAGGATCTTCTTTACCATGATTAATGTGTTTAAAGCCTTTCCTGTAATTCATTGGTGCTCTGTAAGTAGTGCAGCCTCCTCACAACTATTTTCTTGCTATTCAGAAATAATTTAAATTCTCTTATAGATGTACCAATCAACCTAATAACCATTGGCGTATCTATCATTGGTGCAGGGTGTGCAGTGCACATGGGCCCCTCAGAACAGGGGACCCTGTGGCGTGCATCCTGCACCCTGGGTTGCAGGGGAAGTGGGGCCATTCAGCATCTATTTTTTCCCTCTATCTTCCAGAGGGAAGAAATAGATGCCAAATTAGTCCCCCTTCCCCTGCGGTGGGACTGTCCCGATTCGCGGGCCGAAAATGGGCCTGGGCTTACAGCGCCGTTAAGCCTCGCCCCCTTTTCGGCCCGCGAATCTGGACAGTCCGTTCTCAAGTAAGGAGGGTGGGGGGGCCATGTGCAAATCCTGCACACGGGCCCCCTCATTCCTTAAAACGCCCCTAATAACCTAATGTTCTTTGGTCCATATGTAACTCTAACAACTGTAACAGTATAATAGTTATCTTCTTACCATTTGTCTGAAAGCATTTTCCAGAGCACCAATGACAAGGCTCTCAGGAAACACTTGTTTCTCAAGGTGGAAGCGCATGGTGCTCTCCACAGGAGGCTGTGTTTTCTCATGAGTTGGAGTGCCTGAAACAATGTTGGCTGTAGATTCGTTCTTCAGACACAGAGGAGCAGCAACGTCAGGCTGCTGCAGGATTTGTACAAGGTCTCTTAGCTGATCACATATATGAAGGTGAAGGAGTCTTGATGCCATTAATGCGCATCCATATCCTGCGTGGCCATCAAAAAGTCCCCAGTAAAAGAAAGAATCTTTGTCAATGATCTGAAGTGTAAGAATAAAGTGAAAATAATTAGCAGTATATTAACATTTTGCCCTATACTATTGTTATACAATGCGAAATTACTTACTGGGAACTTAAAATAAACCAATGTGTAAACCTTGTGAAAATGCCACTGTGCTTTATACTAATTATCTAAATAATAGCTTTATACACTTAAGCTCAAAATGATCACAACTGGCGGTAACTTGGATACACTGTATTTATATTTTGGTTGTGGTACAATAGTCTTTTTTTTTTTGAGAAAAATCATCATATGGCAGCTGAATGGAGACTGCTGGAAATTGCTTTGTACAAGCAGCAGTGATGCCACTCCTGGAGTCGCTTACTATTAACCCTTTCCTTACCCTCTATTTTCCCGCAACCTATCACTAACCTTCCCCTTCTTCAGCCCTAACTCTGACCCTTCAAGCCATGCAGCCTGACCTATCCATCCATGTCCTGCAGTCTATCACACAGCCTAGCCCTAATATACCCATCGCAACCGCTGCAGCCTGTAGCTATTGTGAAATACACCATATGGACTAAAGTATTTAGACGCCTGACCATTACATCAACAGAGATTGTAATGACACTATTCCAGATCCAGAATTAGTTACGACAGCGTGCGTAAGTCCCCTGTCAGGCCGTAAGGTTGCAGACCAAGTCGTATAAGTTAAGGTAGGAATCCGGACATGTAAGTGTCCAGATTTCCTACCGACAGCGGGGTTTGCAGGAGGCATGCAGTCCTCGCTACACGTGCGTACTTACTGACCCCCGCACTCACGTAAAGCATGCGGAGGTCAGGAGCTAACCCATTGTATTCAAATATATATACTTTATCAGGGGAGCGTTTGGCAACTTTTAAGCGCCATGGGCCGGATCCTGAATTCCGTCCGATAGAGGACTTACGCAAGTCTCCTGTCATGGAACATCTGTGCATGCACGCGGCAGATGTTCCCTGTGCGTAACAACTAACATACTTGATGAAGTAACGTACGTTAGTTCTTATGATGAAGGGGCTGACCCCCCCTTCACTTAATATGGCTCTATCCCCGCCATATAGGTGCGGATAGCCATTTAAATGAAGGGTCTGGGGCAGGGGAAGCCCCGTTACGACTAGATCTAATCGTAAAAGTTAAGGTAGTAATCTGAACACGTACCTATCGACAGTGGAGAGTGCACGGGACATGCACTCCTCATTACGGGAGCGTAACTACAGAACCCAGGTCTGGAGGTCTGGATCTTCCCCCATGCGCCTTAGCAGTCGCTGACCCCAGTCTGTGGTCTTCCGCTTTGTAGCTGAGTTGCTGTTGTTCCTAAACGCTTCCACTTTCTAATAATATCAGCAGGGATGACATTTTACTAACCATCTTATTGGAAAGATGGCATCACAGAACCACGCAAGTCACTGAGCTCTTCAGAATGACCCATTTTGTACAACAAATGTTTGCAAATGGAGACTATTATTGGAATAGAAAATGTTTCTACATTCTACAGAATAAATGTTATACAAACTTTTTTATATAATAATACAAAACAAAAAACTGTTGTCATAAATCCCACGGACTATTACAAAACAAAACAAACTAATAATATAATAAGTAGTAATATATAGTCATAACTTACCTTGTAACCTGTCTGCAAATCAGAGTTTACATCCTGTTCAGTGACTTCATTACATTTGTTATTCAGATTGTCATCTCTTTCTTCAACAACCACAAACTGACAACAAGCCTGGTCTTCATTGTGCTGACTTTTTCCTGCATTAATCACTCTGTATTTAACAGAAAAACAGAAGCAAATGAATAATAGATCACTGTAACATCAATGGCTTTTGGGTATTTTTGTAATCTGTGCCAAGACTGTCTATCTGTAGAGCGTGTCATATTGTTTAATTTGAAGTTTCAATTTAAATCATGACTAATATAATACACACACACACACACACACACACACACATGAGATTATTTAGTCAGCAACCAATAAGCTGTGCTTAAGGGAATAAATTTAGTTTTGTGTAGCAAGATGGAAATGTATTTAATTTATTTAGGTAAGAAAGGTAGAGAGCTCATAATTCAGTGGTATAAATCCTGCTATCAGTATTGAATCCAGCCTCGTCATCTGTTTCCTGCTATCAGTACCTAAATCAAGCCTTGGCGTCTGTATCCTGTTCTCAGTACCTGAATCGAGCTTTGGTGCCTGTATCATGTCCTTGTGTCTGTAACCTGTCTCTGGTGTCTGCTACTCATTCCTGGCATCCGTAACCTGTCCCAAGTACCTGCAACCTGTATCTGTATTCCATTTTAAGTGCCTGCAACCTATTCTCAGTATATTTGACCAATTCCTGCTACCTGTAACCAGCTTCTGGCCTCTGCAACCTGTCCGGTGATCAGCTCCTGCGTTAGTTTTCCTAGACTGTTACATGGGGCCTGATCTAGACCTACGCTCATGAAACGCTCATGTGCGTAGCGTATTTATGCCGGCGTACCCACGATGCACTCCCATAGGCACTCCCCTTGGTCATACTTAGTTTTGCTTTCATAAGCTCAGCAAACCCTACCCTAACTTTTCTGATTGTAACCGCTGGCGGCCGTAAGCTCATTGCGTAGTTACGACGCTTAGCACGCCCATACTGTATCAATTTAAATGCCTCACCCCGCCATCCGTAATTATGGATTTTGTATGGCAGACACGCCCCCTCGAGCGTTGTTACAAAGCTGTTACGCTTAGATTCTGAGCGTAACATCTGCCCCGCACATGCACCGTAAGTACAAATACCCATTTTTACGCTTATGCCCGTCGTAAAAACGCACACAAGCGTAGGTCTGGATCAGACCTATGGTCTTGATCCCCGTCTGTCTTGCTCCTATGCTCAGTCTTACCTCTACCTTAAAGAGGGCTGCAACCTACTATACTCTGACCTGGAAATGTGACAGCCTGGCGGATTAAGAAAATGAGCTACAAAACTTGCTGCTACAGAACAAAAATAATCCGTTTGAACCTTGACAGCTTTTTTGCAATCCAAGTAATAAGTAATAGTAATTACAAATTGTGACCAGAGTGTAGATAGATCAATAGTGAATAATTGCAGATCATTATTATATTATTTTTATATTATAATGAGTTAAATTGAAGCTAAAAAAAACTCATCTGTATAAGAAATGTATGTATCTTGTGCTTAATATTGGTATGTTTTATAGTAAAAAGAAATTCATTCTATAATACTCATCTTTTAAATATTTATGGGTAATATAGTTAATAATGCTTTCATTATTTATCATCCTCTAATTTCTGTGCTGCTTACTTTGAGATGTGCTGGAGAATTACATCATCAGACAGTATTAGCAAAAGGCCACTGAGAACGCATTTTAACAGATGCACAATTTGCTTGCCAAATGTAAGGTCTGCAAATGATGCTTTTAAAATGGCAAATTCAATTTCTCCATTGTAATCTGCCTTTTGAAGGTTTTATTTTCTTTAGTAGATTACTGTCCATTAATGTCTTGGTATCGTTGTTGTTGTTCTGAATATCAGACTGTGTCCAGGCAGCCTAAAATGGCTGCCGTTCTCCATTTTTAATGTGCTTTTATGCAAATCTGTAATTAAAACTGTGAGGAACCAGATGTTCCATGCCAAGATATGCTGATAAGGCAGCTTGGTGGGAGCAGAGGGTATGTGATAATAACATTATGCAATGCTAGCTTATACTGTTCGTATGTGGAATGTTGAAATTAGTTAGATAAGTAATAGCAATTATCTTGCATAAAATATGATTATAACCTAATAAGGTAGGGAGTTCCGGCTCTGTTGTTGCTGGGCTATATAGGAATTAGCACAAGGTCAGCTCCCCAGCCTCATGCGGGACTGACTGCAGAAGTGCCCGCTGATCTTTCCAGCTTGACAACTATCAAGATAAGGCCTCCAGGAAACCCATTCATCATTATCAAGCAATAATTACTAGCCAAAGCTAAGTGTTATTCGTATACTTTATTAAATATAATAGTAGATTAAGAATTGTCTTGTGTTGTTAACTCCTGGGGCCAGATTTACTAAACTGCAGCTACTTAGCATTAAGCTGTGCGTATGTACGACTGTGTTTGGGTCTGGATTAGGTTTAATTGCATGAACACGCCCTTACTGTACACTGACTACACACTACACTTCCATGCCTTCCCTTCGACATAATATGCTTCAGAATGCAAGTGGTCAATCAGTGAGCTGTGTTCAGTCCTGGATTGCATGCAATTATGGATGTAATGTTTCTGAGCATGCACAGTGCACAGTCTACCTGAGTTATGCTACGTGATTGGTCGTACTTTAACCTATGGATTAGGCCCACAATATTCAGCGATGTAAAATATTGTTTATTAACCTTTCACAACTGATAAAGTGCAGTAATATTCATAACTTAAGATCTTAAAAGATCTTAGTGGTGGCAATTTGAATTAACATTTCAGTCAGGTCTATATTATGGGCTTCTTAATTAAAATACAGTCCATAATAACCATATAATTCAGCTTTCCATTGATCATAATGTCAATTGTTCATAATTTACCTTATAAATGAAATCACTTAATTAAAGCGATGAATTAACAGCTTGGCAATGTGTACTGCTATACCTAACCAAAGAGTGGATCCCACTGACCATTCTGGGTTTAATAACATATAATATTAACTGTATGCTTTCTGTATACCAAAAATGTCTTGTAAAAATAGTTCAGGCTCATGAGGAGGGCCCGCTTACAATATACAGAACGATTACACACACAAGGAACAATTGGTTTTCTGCTTCAGTGATGCTGACTACTGAAGCCTGACAAGAACTCTCACATCATAGGCACTTTTCATGAACTTGACATGCAAATAGCCTCCAAGGACCAACAACACTTTCATTAATGGTGGTTTCAGATAGGTACTTTGAAGAGTATTCCATAAGGAAACCATCAGAGTTCATAGTGCTCAAACTGCACCTCACATTTAGTAAAGTGATTATTACATTCTAATGCTACTACATGCTACTGAATGTAACAAGAAATCAGCAAAAGTTTAACATATTAATAACAGTTGTAGAAATAAATCTGCCCCGGTAAGAGTATACATTCGGTAAACCTGCCCCAGAGCTAGGCATTAGATCCAAAGGAAGCAATCTAATCCAAGGTTGCCGATCTCCATGCACACATTTTTATTAGGATATGGTAGAATGCCTCTTAATGATACTTCCTGCACTCAGAATCAAGCACAGACGCATAAGATCTCACTGCTATGATTACAATTTAAAAAGAAAGGTGAACATTTATACTCTAGATCTAGTCCAAAATGAACATATATGTCATGTAAGCCAAATATAATAAACCAACCATTATAGCTGCAAGCAACACATTCCTTGTTGCATTTTCGCTTCCCTTCATTGTGTCACAGTGGAGTAATTTAAGTGCTCTAAAACACTAAGGGCTAGATTTACTTAACTGCATAAAAAGGAAAAGTGGAGATGTTGCCTATAGCAACCAATCAGATTATAGCTCTCAGTTTCCTATTACATACTAGAGAATGTCAGCTAGAATCTGACTGGTTGCTATGAGCAACATGTGCACTTTTCCTTTTTCCGCAGTTTAGTAAATCTGGCTCTAATGTTTACTACTATTTAACCCTTGCAAAACAACAGCTACTTATATAAAATTTGATGCCTGTTCCCGCATTGCCACCTTATTAGATGCCCAAAACATTGTTGGGCCACACAAACTGCAAGTGGCTCATATGTAAGTGACCCCCCTTTGCTGGTTCCAAGTGCCAAAATTATGGCCCAAGGTTTTTTAACCTTTGGCAAATGACAGCAACTTATTCAAAATGATAGAATATGGTACCTGTGCCCATTTTGCCACCCTATATGCCCAAAACCTTGTTGGGCTAATCAAAATACAATGGAAACTTATTTAAGAGATACTCTTTTTTTTTGTTTTTTAATGTTAACTTAGTGATCTAATTTGATTTAATTGTCTTAAAATAACATATTCTGAATAAGAAGCTGCAGCATGAATATGAAGTTAATAACAAGCTGGCCGAATAATAAAAACTTTCCTATTTACCCAAACTCGTTGTATCACTCGTATAATGTATAGGAAGCTATCACACATTTATATTATAAATACACATTGCTGTTTTCTTCAGAATTTATGAATGGAAGTTTTTCACAACCATAGCTGTTTTATGGAAATAATTAGTAAGGAAACCTGTAAATATAAATATAACACAGTACACCAACTTCTAATCAATTCTAAGAAATCTAACAAACAGGTCTGGAAAGATGGTGATGTTATAGTGAAACGGATTCATATAGTTGAAAAAGGGCTTAATAGGTATAAGTATGAGTCATAGAGTAGTATCTATAAACTAGAATGTGAAAGAAAATGCATTGCACTTCTGAAATTAAATGTCCAATCATGCTAAAGGGTTATTTAATGCGTAAAATACATAAAATATTCTTTATTCTTGATCTTACATAACATTCTGCTTGCCTAATGCATGTGTCTATGTATATTTTTAAAGATAATCACGTTAATATTGACTTACTCTCATTGGGCTGGATCCAGACTTAAGAAGGAGCTTGAGAGGAAAGTTACTCCTGGGCAAAACCATGTTGATTTCAGAGGGAGTCTAGTTAATTGTATCCTTTGCATGCAGGGATATATCACTGAATTACTTACTGCACACAGATAATGACCAGCTTTACTATCACACTGTTATTTAGACTTGGGCTGGGAAACGCCACCTCTCAACTCTAATACTTTTTGCAACAGATGAAATATGACTCCCCTGCAATCAACATGGTTTAGCCCAGGAGTAACTTTCCTCTCTTAAATTCAAGCTCCTTCTTAAGTCTGGATCCAGCCCATTGCTTGGTGATTTACAGATTAAAGAACAAAGTTGTGGTCTAAAAAAGCAATTAAACAGTTGCACACACTATCCATACATAAACCGTTATACACATACCTATACTATACATATAAAAACAGGGTTGCAGACTTTTAACAGTTTCCCACTGAGAGAAGTCATTGATGCACGCAGGGGACGGGGCTTAATGACGTGATTTATGCAAATTGTGTCATTAAGCCCCACCCCCTTGACTAATACTTATCCATTTTTAGGTTTAATATGGATCACAGCGGGGCTTGCTGGCGCAAATTGCGCCATCAAGTCCCTCTCTGCCCCTAACAAAACTAGTATACTAGTGTTGCCAGGCATTGGGGCAGGACTTGAGGCTGTGCTTTCCATGAAACCACAAGCCTCAAGTCCCTTGCAGGAGATATGCGGACTCTCCCGGGATACCGGGAGAACTACCCGAATTTCTGGAGCCTCCCAGACATTCACACACACTCTACCTATAAAAGCCCTTACACACACACACAATCTATATAAAAATGTTGCGCACTCACACATACTATACATATAAAAACCATTCCACACACTATCCATATGCTACATTGCTTGTTACTGAGCTATAAAATAAGACATATGAAATATCATGAAACAAACACATTTGAATGCATATACACAGTGTTATGGAAACATTGTGTTAGAGTAGAAGCTCTTTAAAAAAGATAGTTTTCTATTATTCATTCACATTAGCAATTAGTCAGCAGTGGTAGTTGTGGAAATTTAAACTACAATTTATACTACTTAAAGTAGTAGTATGGAAATATGGAAGTGAACTTAAGTCTATGGAATCTTACAATTAAAGCAGCAGTAGAAGTAGGAATATAGCACAGCCCTGAACACTGAATTGCTAAATATGTGACCCAAGTTAATTAAATATATTAAGACAACGGCCATATAAGTAAATTCTTCAATATTAACTTTGACTGCTTTATCACATATTTTTTTCACAAGTCACTCTACTCGTTCTGATTTAGGAAATGTGAAGAAGACACTTGCTATCATGGTTGTCTAAACTTGACTATTTCCAGTTTCCTATCTATCCTGCGCATGCAAATGCCAGATGTTACCCTACAGATCTCCACGTGTACGGAACTTAAGCCCCATACAACCTACAAGTTTTTTAAACGATGAATAACACTATAGATCAGCAAAGGCCAACTTGTGGCTCTCCAGGTGTTGTGGAACTACAACTCCCAGCATGCTTTATCATGTATTAGCTATGCCTATGCAGTTAAAGCATGCTGGCAGTTGTAATTTCACAACACTTGAGGAGCCTCAGGTTGGCCAAGCCTGTTATAAATAATTTTAATTGCCAATGAGCCTGCATACACACTACACACTATTTTCGGTTGAGCCTTCATTATTGAATGGCTTGATCGTTAAAATTAAACTTTTTAAAAGATGTAATCAAACTATTTTGTGTACTTTGCAACGATTAGGCATGATCTTTGCAGCGTGCACACATGCACGATATCGTTCAAAACACCCTTTTATCGGGTGATTTAGACGTTTTTCGTAAAAAAAAATGTAGTGTGTATGGACCATTAGTTCTGTATGTCTGCAGATCTGTTTGACAGGGCGGCTCATCCTCTCTTCCCGCTTAAACTCTGTAAGGTGGGTGGGGGGAACATGTACATTTTTCAGCAGCGGCTGGGTTTAAGACTTCTGTGCAGATCAGCGGTCGTACGGGACACTTAAGGTAGGGTTATGGCAAAGTAACAGCTGCTAACTCCGCACCTGAGGTGGGAGTGACAGAGAAGTTAACTTCCCTCTTCCACGCAGACTACCAGACCTCCATGTGTATGGAAAACATTCGTAGATCTGGATCTGGCCCACACATTAAAGAAGTGAGGTAAAAGAGGCCAAATATGGCATGTAACAGATCCAAACATAGAAAAAAAATGTACTAAATAAAATAGTTAGACATGCTGTAAAGGTAAACATAGTCAATGTAGGATAACACAAGAATGTGGTCAGACAGACATGAAAGAAGTAAAACAACTTATGAACTTGCAGAATCCTCCCAGGTCTGAGCACCCATTAATCCTCACAACATAAGGTGAGTAAAGTGACTTTCACTCTGTATGTGGAGTGCCTCAATATTTCTTTCTTAACTCCCAAATAGAATTATATTGTACATGCCATTTTGTGATCTTGTTACAGTTTTTACTTTATTACATTGCATAATGCAGTTATAAAATCCAAACTACATCCACTGGATGTAAAATATTGGACCTGATTCACAGTTAAGAAGCTTTGGCTTCTTTACTGCAGACAAATATGAAATTAGCTACTATGCATGAGTACTAGCTCATTTATGCAATCTACGTAGAATTTAGGTATGTAGCTCTACTACATGCGGTCTTCAAAGACTGCACGTAAAAGCTTAGGCAGGAGGAGACATGCCAAGGCAGCCTCGGGGAGGAGGTGGGTGGGGGGTGATAGGTAGATTAGCCGGGGAGAGCCATTCTCTGTGCGTAGTTTCCTGCTTAAGAAGATAAGGTAGCCCTATGGAACTCTTAAGTGCCATTAGATACCTAACAATGGGAGACGGGGTTCGGGGGCTGGACGAGTGAGTTAGGTGCGGATCAGTCTGTAAACTTAGTTCCGTACAATGCCGTTTCAGTAGAAATGGGCTGTGCTTCCCCCCCGCCTGCCAAGGTGGGCAGTGGGAAGGTGTTTTTTAACATTAATGAGCGTATCAGTGGTCGTACAGACCGCTGATCCGCACAATTCGCTTAAGGTAAGCTAATGGCAGCGTATCTGCCATAAAGCCCCACACGAGAGAGGGGCTCTCTTGTCCCCTCTCTTGTTCGTACAGCCAGACCCCCGCATGTATGGAAAGCGTCCGGGGCTCTGGATCCGGTCCCTAGAGGAAAAGCAACCCCTTGTGAGTAAAATGGTGTCCCTTCATATTAAATTCACAGTAGGGGCATTCCTTGCATGTTTACACTAATCAAGACTTGTGAACCACCAGTGACTGAGATGGTTGACAATATTATCTGCGTTGACATGAAGAATGGTCATAGGTACTTCCTATGCCGATATTGTGCTATATGACCCATTTATAGAGCTTTTATCGGCTACTCGCAGCGGCTGGGTCAAGTGAGCCTGGCAGCAGATTTCAGCGCCCTGTGCTGGTTATGGTCAGCCATCAGGATTCGGTTATAAAATCGCTATCACTTTTGTCCTTAGAGGGAGATATAACTGCACATCCAATGTGATGTCCAGGTAAGATGCAATATTATATGCAATTTACCCTGTACACATGGTCAGACACGCACTTTGTCATATGAAAGAATATACAATGGATTTCCAGCATACTCAGAAGTCGGTTTCTTAGAAAGAAGACAGGATGAAGAAAAGATGTGAATGGAAAACCGTACTTACATATTTACAAGTAGGATACCATATTGAATGAACCCCTTTCATCGTGGGACATAAAAGGATATTCTTTTTGGACATTCACTCTCATTCTCCCTAAGAAGGCTTCTGGATTGAACGTATTGCCTGCTAGCTGGTCGCGCTGTTGTTGTATCGTTTGAAGCTGTACCTTGCTGTTAACCTGTTCCCTGTCGAGTAAAACACGCTTTTGTGGGTTGGACCGCATCTTCGTCTCTGTGGTGATTTTGGGTAACTATTGCGTATAATTGCGTACTGACGCACATGGTACTTTTGGGGTACACAAACTCAACACTGTACACAAGGTCCGGTGGACAAACTTAGAGGTCGTATTGGGCTCTTCCCTAAGATGGGGAGAAACTATAGGGGGCGCAGCGGTTGAATCTGTGATCAGTTCAGTAAGCGACCAATACAGATTCTGCTCAAAAGCAATAGGGAACATTCCAGCGAACAATACAATGAAGAAACACAAAATTGTCGTTATTTTTTAATTTGCAGTTAGACCATTAAAAATGTCATCTACAGATGTATTTTACATCCCTAAATTACAAGATACACATAAAAAAACCAATCATTTAGGTGTAAAAAAAAATTGCAAATAATATTTATTTACATCTGTCTCTAAAGCATAAATGAATGCAAGAAGTAAATGCTTTGCTTGGAAACTTTGTAACTAAAAGCAAACTCTGTTTGACTTCCTTTGTGGGCAGGAGGGAAACAAAATGTTGCTTTACTAGTAATTACACAGTCTTGTGACTGTAGGCTAAGACCCAGAATGCTTTCTGAGGAACTTGTTCCTCTATTAATAAAACTAACTTTGTGCCTATGCTTATATTTGTATATTTTACAATAGAACCCTCCTTTTGCTATGCAACTTTTATTAGTATTGCAATGTCCTGTCAGTTGTGTACATACACTGGCAAAACAGTTAATCATTAAACCACAAAATGTAAATATTGAGATAAGAACTGTGAAGGCACAAAATAATGTAAAGCTGACTTTCCTCTGCTGTTTTGCCAATAAGTAAATACATGCACTGTTTATTACAGGCAGTATCCCCAGGCATTACATAAGGTCATAAGGGACTGAGTAAAGATCAAAAACAATGAGACTGCAGCATTATACAGTAGGTCAAAGGACCTTCACCTGTGTGATTCAACCAATCCACCAAGGGTATTCATCTATGGCATTTGTCAAACAAACTCACACCTTGGGGCTGATCCAAAGCTGTAAGGGGAGGCAAATTTAAGACGTGATAACAGGATTAGAATTAAGAGGTGAAGTTTTCTTAGCTCATCTGTAATGTACACATTACAGAGTAAACATAAAGTTATGCAATATTTGAATTCTAGGTGTGAAAGTAAATTATTTTCCCTGTATGCAAAATAAATTCAAATTAACCCCCTCCCTTACAACTAGAAATGGTTTAGCCGAGATGTACACTTGTACCTGTCTAGCCCTTACACTCCCTCCTATGGCAACCTGCTGTAGAGGACTATACAGATATGAACAGATAGATAAATCCTCTAGCTATTTCATGAATAGGAATCCATTTTGTAATGTACATCATTTAGAATGTCATCATTTAAAAAGAAAAAGGGACTTTACTTGCTCTTAAAATGTGTTGTTACTGTAAGGTTTGTGTTTGTCACAGGCATTCTGGCACTCTGTGGATGACTGTCAGAATTTGTCAGCAGTGGGTCACTGTGGCATTCTGGATTGCTGCAAGATCCTGCTTGTGAGCTATTTTGGCTCACTGCTGCATTCTGAAGGACAATGAAGTGCTCTGATACAGCTTCTGTTTTCCCAGAAATCAATTTTCAATGAGTATCCATTAAATTAAAGCAAAAAAAGAGGGGGAAGGGGTTATAGAAAATACAGATTATATTAGGTGCAGTTCATGTAGGCACACACATTGGGCCTGATCCAGACCTAAGATCGTTTTACATACGCAAGTGTACCTAAGTTAACCCCTACTAAGGATAATGGGCTGGATCCAGACCTTGCTAAGTGCATGAACTGTTACTCAAGGGCTAAACCATGTTGATTGCAGGGGAGTCATATTTCATCTGTTGGAAACAGTATTAGAGTTGAGAGGTGATGTTTCCTATCCCAAGTCTAAATAACAGTGTGATAGTAAAGCCGGTCAGTATCTGTGTGCCATAAGCAATTTAAAGATATATCCCTGCATGCAAAAAATACAATTAACTTGGCTCCCCCTGAAATCAACATGGTTTAGCCCAGGAGTAACTAAATTCATGCACTTAACAAGGTCTGGATCCAGCCCAATGCGCTCAATTGGACACTCCCCTCACACGTACGTAAATTAGCTGATTTACGTGTTCAGAACCCTACCTTAACTTTTCCTTTGCGTATCTCTGCTCGTACGTATCGCCTTGTCATACGAAGTGCCTATCCCAGCCCATACTGTACAATTGAAATGCCTCCCTCCTCCCAGATTGCGTATAATTGGCGTGCGTACTGATGTCATGCCCTATGGTACGGATTTACATACAAGTTACGTACAGAGTAACGATGCTTAACATTTGCCGCATGCATGTGCAGTGCATTCCT
>WWET01003676.1:58926-78570 GCA_011038615.1 Limnodynastes dumerilii | reverse complement strand
TGCAGACAGATTTGCGCATGCAGCATGCGTAAATTAGCTGTCATTATTAATTCTAAATCAGGCCCATTGCCCTGGTTAAGGCAGGGTTGCCGACTCCCCCATAAAGAATATCCGTGAAACTATCCCGGGAGAGCTTGAAAATCTCTCATAGAGGGCTTGAGGCCATGGTTTCATGCAAAAAGTCCTGCCACCCTGTCTACCAACTTTGCTCTTCTTAGTGTTACTAGGGGCAGGGCAGGACTTTAAGTAATTTGTGTCATCCAGCCCTGCCCCCATCCCTAGTAAAACTAAGAAAAAAGGGTATTGATAGTCTGAGGGCACGGCTTTCAGTGCGATTTGCATAAATCACATCATTAAGCCCCGCCCCCCTTGCAGGCATCTAAGGCTTCACGCCTGGGTTCTCTCGGACGGAAACTATGAAAAGTCTGCAACCCTGTGTTAAGGATGCTACTAACCAGTACACTGCTAATTAACCTTCATCACTTGAAATAACTTCTTGCAAAAGTAATTTATTTTAGTCATTTATATATAAAAAAAAATTCAGACGGAAAAATGTTTATATTGTACAACTATAAACTTATAAAAAAAACTGTTCACTAACAGGCCACCAATGCAATAAACAAACAAACAAACAAACAAACATATAAATAAGAATTTTGGATTGCAAACTACAAAAATAGACGCAAAACACATTTTATCAATCGCTAATGATCTATGTAAACAATGATGGAATTGATCCACAGTTGTTGCGCAGCTGACGCGATGCACAGGATTGAACATGCTTACGTCTTATCCATTGTTCCATTATTAGCTACTCTAGATAGGTAGTACTGCAAATGAGCATTTTGAAATTATGAGCAATTTGAAACATGAAAGCAGCCTATATAAATTAGAATGTTTTATAGTATAACTTTATTGTAGAATTAAGCTAACGCACATGGCATAAGTGGAGATCTGAATCAGTCTGATACTCAGTCTGCACTGTGTATGAATCTATTTAATAATGTCTTTGAACATCCAGTACTGTGCAGCTGTTACTAGGTGGGAGTTCCAGAGTTTAAGCGATGCGGATGATCCATTGCCACTGTTTACACTCTATGCAGAGTTCTGTCAGTAGAAACTTAGGATAGGTAGTATAGGTAATGAAACATGAAAACAGATGTTAAGGCGAATAGGCTGAAATATGTAATGCACCCCCCTATACAAGTTTTTTTATTTTATTGATTCATTTAAATTGGTTTCATGTGTGAGCTATTTATTATAATAAAGCTGTTTATTATGTCATTGAGTCAAAACAATTTAATAAGTATTTAGGGCAGGACAGAAATACTTAAATTTTCGTTTTTTAAACTTGTTTTTCTCCTTTCTTTCACTTTGCAAAAACTATGTGGAATTGTAAGTTTCTCTAAAGCAACGACTGAAAGAGAGGCTATGCTATGCAGACATAAAAAGGTCATATGAGTGTACCACCGTAGCTCTCCTGTCAATATCCAGAAAGGCACGAGGAAATGCAGGGAGAATGGCTGTGCTACACTGACATGTCAGCATAGCACAGCCTCTCTCACTACAACTCCTGGGCGCTAACCTGCCCTGGACTTGAGGAGGCATTGCAAGGAGAGATGTTATGCTAACAGCGCAGCACAGCCTCTGTCCCTGCAACTCCTGTGGGCTGATTGTGGCACCCCTGTGAGTGGGAACTGCTGGTATGGTGTTTAGAGTGTGTTTTCAAACATGTTTTATTCTTATATTAGACTGTTTAATGGTGGTTAGGTGTGCAGGGCTGTATTTTAACTGTGCTACCACTCACACCACACACTGAGCTGGTGAAGGATTGCTCCCAATTTACTATAGCTCAAAACTGCATCAAATATCTAGGGGTGAATGTGACCTCCAAAATGAACTATCCATTTAAGACCAATGTGCTGGATCCAGACCTTGTTAAGTGCATGAACTTAGTTACACCTGGGCTAAGCCATGTTAATTTCAGGGGAGTCATATTTCATCTGCTGCAAACAGTATTAGAGTAGAGAGGTGATGTTTCCTACCCCAAGTCTGAATAACGGTGTGATAGTTAAGCTGGTCAGTATCTGTCTGCAGTAAGCAATTTAAAGATATATCTCTGCATTCAAAGAATACAATTAACTTGACTCCCCTGAACTCAACATGGTTTAGCCCAGGAGTAACTAAGTTAATGCACTTAACAAGGTCTGGATCCAGCTCAATGACTCTAATATTATCCAGAAGTTGATTTAAATAGTAGCATATTGGATGTCCCTTCCCCTTAATCACCTGGGCAGGGTGGTTGTGGTCAAGAAAGTATTATTCCACAAATTAGCATAGCCCATGCAGATGCTTCAACTTTATTTATCTTTATTTTTAAATTTGACTCAACAGAATAATTTTTGCTTAGACAATAGGGATTACACCTGGATTTTCTTGACATAATTGTATTCTAAGTTTGTAGTTCTGTTAAATATTGTCTGTGCAGGCATGGATAGCATGACCCAACTCCCTCCTCTCCCTTCTCTTCCTTTCCCATAGGACTTTATAATTAAGTTTCTCTTCCTTTCCCATAGGACTTTATATTTCAGTAAAAAAATGTTTAACTGTATACCATTTGGCAGCAGATACTCAAATACTCTAAAAACTAAGTGAGGTTAATATACATCTATTTATAAAGACTGAAGTGTGTGAGAGACTCTGTAGATCTCCTTCATGTAAAAAAAAAGACTTCTTTCTGTACTTTTTGTTCCGTTAATGTGTGTAGAAGATTACAAAAAAAAAAGGAAAAAGACGGCATTTCTATTGTTGCTTTCCAGATGTAAGGACAATATTCACAGATCCGGTGAGTTAGGTGCGGACAGACCCGCAGCTAACTCACCCGTCCTACCCCCATCCCACCCCCCGTTTTTCGGTACCTTATGGCACGGGTATCACCCCATATGTTCCCCAACTCGGTGCGGCACCTGATTCTGATACTGCTTCTAATCCTTTTTCCAGCTAATGGTTTAGACCATAATTAACTTATAACGAAATACGCCTTACATAATGTACTTATAAGGACATATGTATTTGAGACATTGCATAATTGTCAGTACTATCCTCTAAAGAGGGTTTTGTTTTTGTTATTGATTATTTCTATGTTTTGTTGCTAAAAACTACAAAAAGTCAATAAAAACTAATTGATAAAAAAAAACAACTGGTACATAGATTGCATAAAGGACCTTCCTACGCATGAGTAGTAGGTCCTTTACCAAGGATAAGCACCTAAGAAGCGTCCATACTCTCTTTTTAAAACTATGAACATCAGTCATACTACATTTATGTTAGTAAAAAGTTACATATTTCAATTGAGGGATCCATTTTGTATCTTTTCCTTAACTGACTACTTTGTAGTCAGTTAAGGAAAATTGTATTGTATTAAATTGTCCCTGGATTACCATGTTATATTAGTAGTTATATGCCTTACTTAAACCAAGGTAGAAAGATTGCTCAAAAATTGATGTGCTTACATCTAAAAATAAAGGGTATAAGTCTCAACGTTGTAAGCACCTCTATGTGTTTTTATATTACGTCTTTTTCTTACTAACCATGATACTCATAAATGTGATTTATATCCTAAGATAGCTAACATGAATAACCTTGCTTTATCATGTTAGTATGTAGCTAAAGTGCAAAGAAATAAGAAAATCAATGCATTTAGTAATTGCTGTGGGAAAGCATGGACCAGACAACACATTAAAATCATATAATGGTGGAAACTACTAATGGATGGACTGAGACAGTCATGATACAACAAGTAATGATTGTACAAAAGGCTCTTAGTGTTGGTTTGACAGTGCTTTCACTTTACAATACTTAGTAGTAATAGTGGAACAAAGCTACATGTTACTCATGTTAATTTAATGTTTCAAATATAGTATATCTATCTTTATTCCCTGGGCTTGGAACATGGAAAGTAACTACTGTGGGTGCATTATACCCTTACCATCCACAACCAGGCTAGTTACACAAAGGTATATCTAGGCAGTACACAAGTCACTGCTGATATGCAACTTCCAAGTTTCAAATTGCTTTTGGTAAATATATTAAAATATTGTTTACTATGCACTTCAACAGCTTTAGTGTTTGATAATCGAGGATGTAGCAATGAAAAATACTGCTCTGTGCTGTGTATACTGAGAGCTAAGGCATTGCAATTAAATTGTTTAAATCAGTGGCTAGGCAATGTGGCATGTGATTTCCAGAAAGAGTGGCAAGGAATGATGAACAGCTTCAGAGGGATTCAAAAGTATTAAAAGTATTAGAAACATGCATTATGGACAGCAAAGTGGCCAAATCTGTTGTTTCACATAACTATGGCCACTGTTGTCAAGCATATACCATCTTTGTGGAGTATATATATATATATAGTTTCCACATTTCTACCCACACTCTATAAACATTCTACTAAGCTATTTGACTGTAAATGAAATTAATGTTGATTTGTTATTGTGTTTATTTGGTAGTTAATGTAGATGGGAATGTACATAATGATTAAATATACTCTGTAAAGATGTGTGTAATATGTAGGCACTAGATAATAAGGACATTTGCACTTGTTCTTTCCCCATTGTTTCTTCTATGATATTAATGTCGACTGAAAATTGTTAATGTGGTAGACATGCATAATTTATCAGATCAAAGGAAGCTGTTTTGCAGTTCTCGTTCCAGCGATAGTGATGAATGATGTTATTATCTATTGCGACTATGTAGACTTTCAGTAAATGCAGTCAGAGCAGTATGCTATGTATAGACGGTATCAGTAAACTATGTAAACAATCAGGAAATACACAGTCACCTTCATTATATCTTTACAAATGGTATTTGATGTTTACTCACTCGGCATAACCTGTCCCCCAGTGCAGCTCCCCGGGGGTCTTCAGACTCAGCACCGTCCTGCTATTGTGATCACCCGATTTATGGAACTCCTCTTGGGATAACTTCAAGAAGCTAGGCCTGCAGGGGGGCTGGGGCACTGCTCTGGGGGGCTCCTTCTCAGGGGCACTTGGGGCAGGTAAGGCACTGTGCTTGCTGGACAGAGACCCCACCAGCCCTGTGACAGCTGCTTTGACCTTACTTATCATCCCTGGAAGAGGTGAGTAAAGGAGATCATCCAGTAACAGTCCCAGGCATGCAGATGTCCCCGGTTACATCCGAATTCTGAAGAGAACACTAGCAGCTCTAGGAGTACAAGGGCATCCGACTTGTGGCCATATAAATGGATATAAACAGACACACGGTTGCCTGAACATGGGACTGGTTCAGCCCTTCTGCAACCTGCATTGGGACACCCGGATATACTCCTTGGGGCTCTTGAGGGTGACACCCAGTTGTGTCTGCCCTGCCCACGTCTCCTGTCACCCAAGTCACCCGCTCACCTTGCCGTCCCCTCCCCTGTGCAATCTGTGTATTCTATTACTGTGCCCAGCAATGCATCACATTGGATGCTGTAACCTGTTCCATTTCTCTGCCTGTCTCGGAGTCACGCATTTGCAAAGCAATGACCTCTCTGCTGATTTCCTAACACTGCACTTGCTGCAGCACTCTCTGTCCTTGAGCCGAGCCAACCACCGCTGCTTCCTAGCTCAGAGGCACAATTGCAGTCTTGTATAGGTAATGGAACTTTTCCTTTTTCTTTCTCTGAGTGTAGAATGGAAACAGCTCCCCCGGGTGTTCAAAAGTGGTATATATGGAGAAAACACAAAAACAATCCGCGTGGTGTAATACGTACAGGTCATACATTTTCCTGCTATTTTACTCACGATATGCTCCTCTTGATTCCTTGCATGTAGAAGTGCATTTGGCAATGTTGGTACCCCTCTGTCCTTATGCAGGTTCTGATGCAGTCCCCTTTTGCCAACCAGAAGAGCATAAAGGAAGCACAAAAAACAGCCAATGTGTGGCCAATAACTCCCATATACTGTGCAACAATCTTATTGTTATTGTTTTTTTAGGTCTTCACTTTGGATCATGAATGTTTCTTCTTTTGTACAGTTCCATTTTAATCTAGTGAACTGACTAGTAGGTACGGTTTCTACTGGGTGGTGGTCACTTCCCCAGGTATAAAAGAATTTGCATTGGTGGTCTTTATAAAGGTCTCGCTTACTATTTTGTCTCCTTCATTCTTAATTGAAATATCCAGAAAGTCCACCTTTTATTTACTGATGTTAAAAGTGAGCTGTATGTTATGTTTATTCTAATTTAATATCTATTTCCTTACATATTTTGCAGTGGTTTTTAGGTACATTTCCTAAATAATTCTTTCAGCCCTCTATATACTTTATTAAATATGACCACTGCCATCTGTTTTCTCACCTGGTTGAAGTACAAGTACATCTAACTGTTATCTCCTGACCTAGTAGTAACACTGGTTGAGAACCTCTGTTCTAGATCAGTGTTGGGCAACCTGGTAAAAACCAGAGACCCTCTATCTAACCCAAGGACTGTATAATACCGTTAATGTTGGACCATCATTAGAGCTTTAGATCAGAGTGAATGTTGCTGAAGGCCTTTCTGTTATTGAAAATGTGCGTTTGTAAAGTGGTGAGAGAGTCTAATGTTTAAAAATATGTATCTCAGACAAGAGCAAAGAGGTCAACTCTGCAATTAAACTACAATTATAAGACAAGCTAATGATCTTTAAAAATGTGGAATCTTGAGTCGGCCTTTAAAGGTATCTGGTGGAGTTTCCTAATGAAAAGGTGTGCCAGCAGGATCCTGTTGCTGTTAGTAGTGTGTATAACCAACCTCAAAGGGTTACTAGGTTTTTACTATGCCACCACTAACATTACAGACTGAATTCCTTCTATTCACATAATATATATATATAAAGCTCTTCCATCTGCTGTATACATTTTGGAGAGTTCAGTGTAAATGAGACTCTTGAAACAGTTTTTATAGCTACAGTAACCAGAAGAAAAACACATTTTTACTATTCCCAATATGCTGCAAATGTTCCCTTTTTTCCCTTGATCTACCACTGCTGTATGCAGGGTCGGGCTGGCCCACCGGAGAGCCGGAAGAATCCCCGGTGGACCCCAGTGCCTGTAAGCTCCACACCTTTTTGCAAGGGGGTGGAGCCTTCTCATGGAAGCCTGTGTACCCCCTTCACTGCAAAGAGCGGGCTGTGCACAGCCACCTACAGCTCTGTTCACAAGACGCCAGCGTGACCTAAGGTTACGCTGGCGTCATAATTCTGCAGAGTGCGCCGCGGAGGAGACATCCTGCTGGAGACAAGACATCAAAGGTAAGGTTATGGAGATAAGAAGGTAGTTGGGGAATGTGGATTTAATAAACATGAAGGGGGCACACATAAAGAGGCAGCAGTAAAGCTGAATGGACATAAAGAGGGGCAATATTGTTCAGTGGACACATAAGGAGAGGCAATAAGATGGCTGGACACATAAGGAAGGGGGCAATAAGGCTGGTTGGATACAAAGAGGGGCAATAAGACTGGTTGGACACAGAAGGAAGCGGCAATAAGGCTGACTGAACAAAAATTAAGAGGGGACAATTAGGCTGGATTGACACAGAAGGAGGGGTCAGTAAAGCTGAATGGACACAGAAGGAGAGGGCAATAAGGCTGGCTGGACACAGAAGCTGGGGCAATAAGGCTGGCTGGACACAAGGTGGGGCAATAAGGCTGACTGAACACAGAAGGAAGGGGCAATAAGGCTGGTTGGATACAAAGAGGGGCGATTAGACTGGTTGGACACATAAGGAAGGGCCAATAAGGCTGACTGAACAAAAATGAAGAGGGGGCAATTAGGCTGGCTGGACACAGAAGGAGGGGGCAGTAAGGCTGAATGGACACAGAAGGTGGGGTAATAAGGCTGGTTGGACAAACACAAAAAGGGGCAAATAAGGTTGACTGGGAACAAAGAAAGAGGGGGGAAATAGGCTGGCTGGACACAGGAGGGGGCAATAAGGCTGAATTGACACATGAGGGGGCAATAAGACTGCTTAGACACAGAAGGAAGGGGCAATAAGGCTGACTGGACAAAAATGAAGAGGGGGCAATAAGGCTGAATAGACACAAAATGAGGGGTAATAAGGCTGGTTGGACAAACAGAAAAATAGGCCAAGTCTGACTGGACACAAATAAAGAGGGGGGGAATAAGGCTGACTGGACACAGAAGGAGGGAACAATAAGACTGAATGGACATGGAAGGAGGGGGCAATAAGACTGACTGGACACAAGGAGGGTGCAATAAGACTGGTTGGACACACAGAAGGAAGGGACAATAAGGCTGGTTGGATACACAGAAGGAGGGGGTATAAAGCTGACTAGACACAGAAGGAGGGGCAATAAGGCTGGTTGAACAAACGAAAAAGGGCCAATAAGGCTGACTGGACACAAATAAAGAGGGGGGAAATTAGGCTGGCTGGACACAGAAGGAGGGGGCAATAAGGCTGAACTGACACAGAAGGAGGGGGCAATAAGACTGGTTAGAAACTGAAGGAAGGGGCAATAAGGCTGACTGGACACAAATAAAGAGGGGGGCAATAAGGCTGGCTAGATAGAGAAGGAGGCAGCAGTAAGGCTGAATGAACACAGAAGGAGGCGGCAATAAGGCTGGCTGGACACAGAAGGAAGACCAAAAAGGCTGGTTGGACAAACAGAAAAAGGGGCCAATAAGGCAGACTGGACAAAAATTAAGAGGGGGCAATAAGGCTGAATGTACATAGAAGAAGGGGGTAATAAGGCTGGCTTAACACGGAAGGTGGGGCAATAAGGCTGGTTAGACAAACAGAAAAATGGGCAAATAAGCCTGACTGGGCTCAAATAAAGAGGGGGGAAATAAGGCTGGCTGGACATGAGGGGGCAATAAGGCTGAATTGACACAGAAGGAGGGGGGTATAAAGCTGGCTGGACACAGAAGGTGGGGCAATAAGGCTGGGTGGACAAACAGAAAAAGGGGCAATAAGGCTGGTTGGATACACAGGAGGAGGGTGAAAATAAGGCTGGCTGGACACAGAAGTAGGGGGCAATAAGGCTAAATGGACACAGAAGGAGAGGGAAATAAGACTGGTTGGACACACAGAAGGAAGGGGCAATACGGCTGGTTGGATACACAGAAGGAGGGGGTATAAAACTGACTGAACACAGAAGGAGGGGCAATAAGGCTGACTGAAAAGAATAAAAAGGGGGCAAAAAAGCTGTCTGGACACAGAAGGAGGGGCAATAAGGCTGACTGGACACATAGAAAAAAGGGCATTAAGGCTTAATGGTCACACAGAAAGAAGGGGGTATAAGGCTAACTGGACACACACAAGAAAGGAACAATGAGCCTGGTCCAGACCTATGCTCGGGTTATGCTTCAACGCGTAGCGTATTTACACTTTCGTAATTACTGTGCACTCCCCTCGCTCGTACATATTTTTGCCGTTTTACGCTTACCAAACCCTACCCTAACTTTTGCAAGCATAACTGCTGTCGGCCATAATGGCTGAACGTACTTACGCATATAAGCACACCCATACTGTACGATTTAAATGCCTCATCCCGGCTCCGAAATGTAATTGCGGTTGTCATATGGCTGGCACGCCCCTTCGTCCGTAGTTACGCTGATGAGCCTAGGCTCATAAGTACGTTCAGAGTTTCTGGTCGTAACATCTGCCGCGCGCATGAGCAGAACATGGAAAACAGCTTTTTTACGACTACTGCGAACGTAAATACGCAGGTGGGTGTAGGTCTGGATCAGGCCCAATAAATCTGACTGGACACACACAAGGAAAGGGCCGAAAAGCTGGTGGGTCCGACACACACAAGGAAGGGGCAATAGGTCTGACTGGACACACACACACAAGGAAGAGGCAATAAGGCTTATTGAACACACAAAAGGAAGGGTCAGAAATGCTGGCTGATCTGACACACCCAAGGAGGGGCAGAAAGGCTTTCTGGACACACAAGGAAGGGGCAATAAGGCTTATTGAACACACAAGGAAGGGGCAGAAAGGCTGACTCTAGAGACACACAAGTGGACAGGAAAGGATGACTGTAGACACACACATACACACACACACACGGAGGGGAGATTGGATGGCTGTAGAGACACTCTCACATGGAGGAGGATATTGGATGGCTATAGAGAAACACTGAAGGAGGAAGTAGAAAGGCTGGCTGGAGGTATATTTAATCTGTGTAGATCTCTATACTTTATTAGTTAATGCCTCATATAGCTTTACTTTCATAAATTTGCTTTAATTGAATGTATCCCAGTAAAATGTTTTTTTTTTCTATTCTATATATCACATGGGTACATTGGGCCTGATCCAGACTAAGCGCGGGTGCGTTTTTACGACCCTCTTTGGCCAATGCGGGAAGTAATAATGCAGAAGCCAATTACTTCTACTACTAAAAAAGGAACTTATCTGAGATCTATTCAGTCTCTAATCCTCTTATATCTCTAATAGCTAACTAAGCTAGGTTTATATTTAGGCTATGTTCAGGGGAGTTTTAAGAAGTGATGGGGCCCTTGTGCAGGATTTGTACATGCCCCCCCCCTTACCTGCAACAGGACTGTATCGACTTGTGGACCTAAAAAGAGGAGGAGCCTAACTGAGCTGTAAGCCCCGCCCCTTTTAGCCCACAAATAGGGACAATCCCATCGCAGGGGAAGAGGCACATTCGGCTATATCTTCCCTCCGGAAGATCTTAGAGGGAAGAATTAGATGCCGAATAGCCCTCCTTCCCCTGCCAGGATGAAAGCCACAGGGCCCCCTGTTCTGAGGGGCCCGTGTGCACTTCACACCCTGCACCCATTATAGATATGCCTATGGCTATGTTTGTTTTTCTCAACCAGTTAGAGGTGTTGAGCCTGATCCAGCCCTCCCTGAGTGTTCCTTATGCACAGAAGTCCAAATGTGTGCAGGTGAGAGAGAAGTGAACTCCCATGTCAGTCCCATGACACTTACGTATCCAAAGCCAAACCTTAAGTTCTACGCTCGGATTTGTGTCTGTATGAATGCAGATCCATGCAGAAGTGCCTACCGCTGCCCTCTCACTTACATCAGCAACTTTACATTCTTTAATTAAGAGTCGTTCCAACCTGAGCATAATGTGTTCTAAATCCTCCTCAGGAATATCATTGTCAAATTCTACATTTATATGTTTATGTGTAGCCCAATACTGTCCTGCCAGGAATATGTTGCTTTGGCAGTCTACATAGGGTACCATGTACACATATCGTTCCATTTCATTGTATATTGTTTTGATGATTTTGGAACTTCTTCAGGGAAAGGTAGTAACAGTTTCCTCTCTGTATTTATATATATATATATGATAGCTACGCGGTTCTCGTCTCTACATAGGAGGCGGCTCCCTCATCCACACGTGCGTTTGTTTACCTACTCAGTCTATCCGGGCTCATCTTAGGGGCGGTCTTTTTACGTCATGCGGGCTTATTGGTGCCTGCCGAGGGATCAATGTCACTGCCTTTCCCTGGATAATATCAACTTCATTCATTTATTATTACTCGTCTGGTACTTACTATATGATAGGTTTTATATAGATATTAGACTTTATTTACGTCAGCGGCATACAGGTGGATGATTGACATCATCAACTACACACAGCTGATCCACAGTAAGGGATTCTCGTGGGAGGTAACGATCTTGACTCTCACTATAAAAGGATCATTATAACCATTTCCGGATCACTATTGAAAAAGGGCAGAGCCCGAAACGCGTCTAGGATCCGGTTTTAGCAGCTGATCGGTATCTCTTTCCCCCACCATCGTTCCACGGATGCCTTGGGACTTTCAACACCACTGCTTAGGACGTCCAATCTGCAGTTCTCCCGGGACTCTGGTGCAATATTGGTAGGGGATTATTGTTTTACCCCTCAGTTCTTCATTTTACTCTATTTTATTTTAACTTATATGTTTGGTTTCATGTATTTAGTAAAGTTTTGATGATTTTAGACCTTCAGAAGCCTTTGATTGTTTTTACTTTACATTGATCCCTGTTCTCTTTTATTCATATGTACCCCACGGAGGAGAGTGTGTATACTACAGTGGATTCCATTTAACTGAACTTTAAGTACTTACCTGAATTTTAAGTCTGGGTTATATCACCCCATGGATTCATGGAACTTGTTACTTAACGCATCGTTTCACCTGTGTGCCGCATAGTATATAGTTCTCTATCATTATTTATTGCATTGTCCTAGCGCTTATGTTTATTTCCTTATTTTTATTATCTTGTTTTATCTATGGAGTAGTGTGGACACTCTAGGAAGTAGACTTTGCAGCAGGATTTTAGCGCTTTTACGGAATCCCCGTCATTGTTTTTTATTGAATGCCTATGGCTATGTTTGTTTTTCTCAACCAGTTAGAGGTGTTGGGCCTGATCCAGCCCTCCCTGAGTGTTCCTTATGCACAGAAGTCCGAATGTGTGCACGCGAGAGAGAAGTGAGCTCCCATGTCAGTCCCATGACACTTACGTATCCAAAGCCAAACCTTAAGTTCTACGCTTGGATTCGTGTCTGTATGAATGCAGATCCATGCAGAAGTGCCTACCGCTGCCCTCTCACTTACATCAGCATTCCTATCCCCTCCCCCTTTGTGGGGATTAGGCATGGGGATGTAAGGGAACGCCCCGTTGGATGGATTTCCTAACTCTAATCTATATGCTAGGAGTTCCTTTGCTTAACATCTGGTATGCGCATTGTCCAAAAAACACTCCGATCCGAAGGGAAATTGAGATCTCGCCCATTGTCACATCACTTGTAAACCTCCTGCAAGAGGTGCAGGACTTACTTTTGTCCATCTGGTATAGTAAAGAGTTATTTGATGCATTTATCTCTTGGAAATACATATTTGGTTTGGATCTCCTTCCTACTTCTCAGCAAGTCCTGTTGGTTATTTAAAATCCCTACACTGGCATTGGCATCTAAAAACATTACTCTGTGCTACCTATAAAGCTCCCAAATACTTCCCCCCTGCTCCAGCACACACATTGAATTATGCAATTTGACAAATTTTACAATAGCAATATTATTTTTGATCCCTTAACTCAGAAAAAGCATGGTGACTTAGGGCCTGATCCAGACCTACGCTTGCAAGCGATCGTACGCTGGTCGTAAGCGTAAATTCGGCAGAAAAAACGCACTGTGCATGTGCAGTGTGACAACTTCCGGCCGTACCAAAGACCTTTTCGTAGCGGCGATTCAGGCGTCCGTATTCTTTGCGTTTTTTCCGATGACGGGGCGTGTTTATATTACGAAGTTAGTACGGACGCTGGAGTTAGGGAATGTAGGCGGGGGGAGCCATTTAAATTGTACAGTATGGGCGTGCTTAGTCTGGCACGATCAGCGCATCACTACGAAAATTCGTACCGACGCCGGGAAAAGTTAAGGTAGGGTTCAGCCGGTGTACGGAGGTAAAGGTAAGGGGAGTGTCGTGGGAGTGAAAGTTTTTACGCTGGAGCGATAATACGCTCCGCTCTCATGCGTAGGTCTGGATCAAGCCGTTAGTGAGTAGCACTTGTGTCTCACAACACTGAAGTCATGATTTTGATTCCTGGACTGTGTGGTGTTTGTATGTTCTCCCTGTGTCTGTATGGGTTTCCTCCCACACTCCAAAAACATGCTGGTAGGTTAATTGGCTGCTGAATAAATTAACCTTATTGTATATATGTGTTAGTTTATGTTGCTCCAATGGGCCAGGGACTGATGTAAAATATTCTCTGTAAAATGCTATGTAATCTGATAGTGTTTTATAAAAACCTGTTAATAAATAATAAAGTAGCTGCTGTTATTATTAGCAATTACTTAAAATAAATAAGTTTCAGCAAGTAGAACTAGCCCAAAAACTCAAACCAGGCCAAATCAAATTTTATTTAGAAATAAATGCATTTCATTTACTTATTTAAGAGAAACAATTCAGCAATTCAGAATCTTGCCACCTTCACTCTTTGGTGTTAGGGAAGAGGCTGGATCCATACTTAAGAAGGAGCTTGAAATTAAGGACCGTATTCAGACTTCCGTCGGCGATTGGGCCACAAATATACGCAACTAAGTGGCAGGTCGGAGCGGGTTACACCCACCAGAAAAAACAGTCACTCCCCTCGCAACCTCCAGCCGGACCTAAACTTACACCTGCATTGACTTGCCCTATCTGGCCGCACTCACTTCCGGCCTTATGTGTATTAGTTGCGTATATTACCGGTCCTAACTCTGTAAGCGCGCCCACTTTCTCTCATCTAAATGTGTTAAATTTGACAACACATAGGTACATAGGTATTTAAGAACATAAACAACATGTCATAAAATGTGTTGCAAACAAAGAAGGCGCAAACCATAAACTCATGGCACTGCCAAAGAGACAGTAAGAAAACAAGGCCGTCCGCTAAAAAACGGACCTCTTAGGGAGCTGGCCAAATTCAACTTCAAATATATCCAACTGGCCAAATTCAACGGTTGGGTTAACATAACCAGTTAAAGTGCCAACACCGTAGCATAAAATAGGTATGCACATGCTTTTCCGACCTAATACTTAATGGATTCAAGTCCTCCAAGCAAGCGTTCCTATCTAACAGGGTTGGAACCAAGGTGGGGAATTCAAGTGAGGAAGAGGGCCGTTTCCTGACTCCAGGGTCTTAAGAAAACTCTCTAAAGATTACTCCTCCCCCTATCTGCACAAACCGACCAATCAACAATCCAAAGGTGAGTGACCTCACATGGGGCCATGTAGCACGCAGGGTGTTTACTAAATTCTTAACCCTGCATTTCCCATATCAGTAAATTGACCTTAGGACTTCTTATTACAATAAGTCTTTTGAGTGCCTTCATTGGATCTATACTTAATATAGTGTGGATGTCCTTTCTGCCATTTAGTGTCAGTAACCTCACTAGCTTCAATTACAGTCATTGGCGTATCTATAATGAGTGCAAGTTGCACAATGGACAAGGGCCCCTCAAAACAGGTATATATAAAACAAAATAAGTAAGCATATGAGACAGCTGCTTTTCTTGTTATGTGCTGGGTGGGGTATGGTTTTTATCACATGCATCCTGAAGAAAAAGGATATTTATAGTTGCTCAGGAAAGTAAGTCTGGATTAACAGATTTTAAAGGAATTGTAGCAGTATCCAGCTGTCAGTTAAACATAATTTAGCAAAACAATATATTGCCAAATCTGGGTTAATTGCCCTCTGCGGTATCTCAGGTGTGGTTTTTCACTTAGAAGGGCTTCTTTCTGAAGAAGGCCATTAGATTGGAGAGAGGCGACAGGATGTCATTGTGAGACATCCCCCATAAGGAATACTTCCAGCGTCCGGCCAAGTTGTTAATGGTGAAAGGTTAGTTAAAGCATAGCCTTACCCTAACTCTTACCCCAATCCTTGTGGGAGATATTCCGTCTCTCCCGGAATTTCGGGAGAACTGCCAAAATTTTGGGACATTGTACATATGCAAACACATTGCAAATCTCTAAATACAGCCCTATAATATTTAAACAGTGTATTATATTACATGTTACATATTGCAATACACATGATCAATATACTTTTGAAGATTTCCTATTAGTATGAACAGTTTTGTGTCATTTTGAAAGCCATAAACCACATAGGACCTGATTCACAGATAAGAGAGAGTTAGGTGCGTACAGCTGCGCACATAACTCACTCTTCCAACCCCCAACCCTCCCCCCATTTTTAGGTACCTTGAGGCACTTACAAGTGCCATAGAGCTACCTTATCTCTCCGTGCAATGCCCTCCCCAGCTAATCTAAATACCTCCCCCCTCTTCCTAAAAACTTTGTGTTTCAACAAGTGCAAATCTTCCTGCTAATTGAATTTTTGATTGCAGTTCATTTATATTGGAAGGCTGGATGAACACTGGACTTAATTCTGAGTTTAATGTGCAATCGGACTGTGCAAGGGCTGTATATCAGATTCAGTATTGTGTGCAGGGTTGCTGACTTTCATAGCCTACCTCCAGGAGATCCCGGAGGGAAGTTATACATGCCTTCAAGGGGGTGGGGCTTAATAAATTGCATCAGAAGATCCACCCCTGACTCTTAATACCCTTTTCCATATTTTTACTAGGGATTGGGACGGGGATTGATCATTAAAATTGCATCATCAAATCCTGCCCTGCCATTAGTAACACTAGGAATACTAGTGTTGCCAGGCAGGGGGACAGGACTTGAGGGCGTGGTTTGCCTCAAGCCCTCTGTGGTAGATTTGCAAGCTCTCTTGGGATAGCAGGAGAACGGTTGCAGTCTCCGGTCTGATGGCCCATATCGCGAAATAGAGACAGCCAAAAGTTACTTTTCGTCTGTCTCTATTTGGAATAGGGTGCCAGTTTAGATTTTTTTTTTATAAATGGGTGAGACCAACAAGCCTTAGTGCCCTCTCCTTCTGTGTCCAGCCAGCCTTATTGCCATTTTATGTATATCCAGCCAGCCTTTTGCTGGCTGGCCTTATTGCCCCCTCTTTATTTCTGCTCAGTCAGCCTTATTTTTCCCTCCTGTTTGTCCAACCAGCCTTATTGCCCATCCTTCTGTGTCCAACCAGTCTTATTGCCCCTCCTTCTGTGTCCAGTCAGCTTAATACCCCCTCCTTCTGTGTATTCAACCTGCCTTATGCCCCTTCCTTTTGTGTCCAACCAGTCTTATTGCCCCCTCTTTGTATCTAGTCAATCTGATTGCCACCTTTATTTGTTTCCAGCCAACCTTATTTCCCCCTCTTTATTTATGTCCAGCCAGCCTTATTGGCCCCTTCCTTCTATTTGTTTATTTAGCCTTATTTCCCCCCTCTTTGTGTCCATTCAGCCTTATTGCCCATCCTTTTATGTCCAGGTGACACTATTGCCTCCCCTTTGTGTCCACCCAGCCTTTGTGCCCCTCTATGTTCAAATCCCCATTCATTAACCACATTCTTTAAAAACCGTATAATAAACTTACCTTTGCTGCCTCTTCTCCGGCTCTATCCTCTGCGGTGAGCGCTCTGAAGAATTATTATAATTTATTATTATCGTTTATTTATAAGGCACCACAGGGTGTCCGCAGCGCCATACAAAATGGAACAAAATACAATACAGACATACAGGACAATAGTATATATAAATACAATATGACTATAAAAATATTACAAAAATAAAGTGAATCAAGCACAGAACACAAGGAAAAATGCGAGGTGTCAAGCTCGGAAGATCAGAGAGCAGGGGATAGAGCGTAGTGAGAGACTGAGAGATGAGCCTGGAAGCAGCACTGAGTATAGAGAGAAGGGGTGCAAGACAGGTGAGCGGGAGACCTATGAGGAGGAGGTTACAGTAGTCGAGGAATGAGGGATTTAGTAGCTTCATTGGTGTGGAAGGGACGGATGGGTGCAATGTTGCGTAGGTGGAAATGACAAGAATGAGAAAGGGCATGGATGTGTGTTATAAAGGAAAGTGAGGAGTCAAGGATGACACCTAGGCAGCGAACTTGAGGGGATGAGGAGACAGAGGTATCACCAATAGTTATCGTTATAGATTGAAGTTAGGCAAGATTGGTGAAAGGGAGACCAACATCTCAACCTGATATGACTAGAGAGTGGATGAGGGTTTTGGTAGCTTCACTGGTGAAGAAGAGACGGATGTGTGCAATGTTTTGTGCGTGGAAATGGCAACAATGAGAGAGGGCATGGATGTGAGGTTTAAAATTTGGGTGTCATCAGCATAGAGGTGGTAGTTGAAAAACAAAGGTACTGATGAGGTTACCCAACGAGGAGGTGTAGAGGGAGAAGAGGAGCGGGCCAAGGACAGAGTCCTGGGGGACACCAACAGGGAGCAGAGAGGGGGGGTGAGCTAGGGGTGGAAACAGAGAAGGTGCGGTCAGAGAGATAGCAGGAGAGAGCAGTGTCAGTGAGACCAAAAGAGCGGGGAGTTTGAAGCAGTAGAGGATGGTCAACGTTGTCAAAAGCAGCTGACAGATCAAGAAGGATGAGGATGGAGTAGTGGCCCTTGGATTTGGCAGATATCAGATCATTGGTCACTTTGGTAAGGGCAGTCTCAGTGGAATGGAGGGGCCGGAAACCAGATTGGAGGAAGTCCAGGAGAGAGTTGTCAGTAAGGTAGCTGATGAGATGTTGGTAGACTAAACGCTCAAGGAGTTTGGAGGTGAAGGGGAGAAGGGATATAGGTCGGTAGCTGGAGGGGGATGTAGGGTCCAGATTAGGTTATTTGAGAATGGGAGAGATAAGAGCATGCTTAAAAGAGGAAGAAAAGATACCAGATGAGAGGGAAAGTTTGAAAAGGTGGGCTAGAAGGGAGCAGGCAGTGGGAGAGAGGTGTTTGAGAAGATGTGAGGGAATAGGGTCCAGGATGGTGGAGGATATTCATAGGGAGTGAATTTCATCACTTGTCGTAGCATGGAAAGAAGAAAACTCATGATGATTGCATAGAAGGGGGGGGGGTGAAGAGTTGGGGAGAGATGGGGGAAGCAGGGTGGAGGAGATGTCATTTCTGATAGAAATAACTTTGGATGAGAATTAGGAGGCAAATTTGGAAGCAGAGATAGAGAGTGGGATGGAAGGCGTGGGCGGGGAGAGGAGAGTGTTAAAGGTGGCAAAGAGGTGATGGGGATTGGATGCTTGGGAGATAATGAGAGATTTTAAGAAAATTTGCTTGGCTTGGGCAAAGGCAGAGCAGAGGAAAGGATGAATTTAAAGTGGAGGAAGTCAGCAAGGGAGCCAGATTTGCGCCAGAGGTGCTCGGCGATGCGGAAGCATTGTTTGAGGAAGTGCCATGAGACCTGAGAGTGCCATGACTGGGGGTTTGAGCGGTAAAGGGATGAGGAAATAGAGAGCAGTTTAGAGGTGCTGGAGTGGGAGGGGTTATCAACGGGGATGTTGAAGTCACCCAAGACTTCAGGGAGTGACTACATTCTGTACATTAGACTATACGCATTATGGGCTGGGTTAGGCACTTACATATGTCAAGGCATTCTGTATGATCAGAGATACGCACAGAGAAATAAAGGGCATACAAGGGGGGGGGTTTACAATGATAGCTAGGACATACAAGCGGAGGCTACAGTGATGACTGGGTCATACAAGTGCGAGCTACAATGATGACTGGGGCATACAAGTTGGGGCTACAATGATGGCTGGGGCATACAAGTGGGGGCAACAATCAGGGCTGGGGTGTATGGCTATTAGGGGGAGGAAAAGAGGGATATATGGGGACATTGCTGGAATACTTACCCATAACACCAGCCTGAGCTGGCGTTATGTTTGCGCCGGGAGTGGAGTGTAAAACTCTGCTCCGGCATTTAGTAAATAGCAAAAAGTTCATTTTAATTCAATAGCAATAGTGCCAGTTTTTCCGCTATAAATATGGCACTATCGCATTAAAACAATCTTTGTAAATAGACATTCAGGGAACGAAACATTTCTAAATTTAAGCAGAGAAGAGAGAGGGAGATCTGAGAGCAGACTGGAAAATAGCAATTGTAGTCCTTCTGCAAAAAAGTGGAAGTAGGGAAGATGCTGGCAACTTCCATGCAATAAGTCTTACATCAGCAGCAGAGAAATTTATGTAGAACTGTTAAAAAAAATAGCGCAATACATAAAATCCAGCAAGTTACAACAGCATGGATTCACTGAGGGAAGAGG
>WWET01003676.1:37728-50503 GCA_011038615.1 Limnodynastes dumerilii | reverse complement strand
ATATATTGCAGGCCCCCCTCCCTAGTTTTAATCATATATTGCAGCCCCCCCCCCTCCCTAGGCACCCACCAATCACTTACCTGCTGTCTCGGAGTCTAACTCCTCCGCGGTGCGCGCTCTCTCCCTGAAGAACGACACAACGCGACCTTGGGATCACGCAGCGTCATTGATCAGAGAGGGAGGAGATGCTGCGGAGGAGAGGCAGACTGTTCTGCGGCGGGACCGGGGGGGAGGGAAAAGCAGCCCCCCCCACCTCAATTTACCATCCGTTTGTGTTTAACTTTGCTGCACTGCGGTGAGTAAAAGGGGGTGACGCGGAGCTTCATCTCTCTGTCACCCCCTGCTTTTCCCTCCCCCCCGGACCCGGAGCTCTAGGTGATCGCCTAAGATCGCCTAATGGTAGCGCCGGCCCTGTGAGGAAGCCTTCTATAAAGGCCAGACTCCAGAGAAAACAGTACAGGTTACTCCAGGCCACTGTAAGCTTCCACACTCTTGATGACAGTAGAGATCAGGAGGAGTGACACCAGTGAGGTTTTTTAGCCAATGCTGTTGCATTGCTTAGGTACCATGGAGCCCCATGGCAGGCATGCTGTAAACTGGAAATTGTGTGTGTGTTTTTAGTTTGCAGATCATTTGATGAGTACAGTATATTCTAGTAGTAGTTCCTTGGGTAACCACAGTGTGTCGCTAAAGTTCTGTATCATTTTCAGTTACAGTATACTCTCTAAATAGCCCAAAGGACAACTGTTTATTGCAAGTCTAACTAATTTGAACAGGGAGCTCTGCTAATTTATTACAAAGTATATTTGCCCTGCTAAATTTTACTTAATGAATGAGACAAACTGTACAAGTTTCTTTTACTTTAAGGTAACTAACGTCTAGTTATAAATAAGTGTTTGTGATAGAAAAGAAGATCACAAGATCATCCACCCGGTGCGTTTGGTGCAGCCATTATTATCTTTTATCATGATTTCTGCGTAGTAGTAAACATTTTATTCCCATACTTGAACCTAACAATATAGCCAGGTCTGCCATACCTCACCTTAGAAACCAAGCACTGGAACCAGAGTCTGAAAACAAGAGGAAACCCAGTGAGTAGTTACAGTTCAGTAAACCCAAAGTTTTCACAAAGGCACAGAGTCTAACCAAGGTTCACTGGACTCCATGATGGGTGTGGACAGGCTTGGCTACAAATCCATGGAAAGTCATAACTCCTGGTGGTAGCCCCTGGAGTAACAACAGAAGTCATAGAAGCAGGTACTAACATTGTTTAACCTTTTATCTCTATACACCTATACTTGCCAGACTTCCCATAGGCTTACCATTAACCACCTGACCAAGCCCTTTCAATCTTTTTAAAATCCAATTTGTATGTCCTTCAATATCTACAGTTCATCTATGGGAAAAATATGAGCATGACTTTATACTGGCCACCAGCAATGGACACTTGGGGCCTGATTCAGAGATACGATATTATCGCTATTTAGGTGCATATATTTAGGATCTTAAGAAATTCGCATCATTGCGCATGCGTAGTAATAGTGCAACGCCATCTACGTAGAGGTTAGGATCCTAAATTCATTAAGCGCGAACCTGTGGATCGATCGCAAGCACTTAAGATCCGAAGTGCTGCGTAAATATAGGTCCCGAAGGATTTGCATGAAAATGGGCGGGGGTAGGCAGGGAGATGAGGGAAAGTGGGCGCGGGCAGACACTTAGGATCTNTGGGTGCGAGCAGACACGCAGGATCTTAAATAAACGCAACTAATTCACTTAAGATCTCAAATGACAGCGCAGAGTTAGGGTTAGTCAATGGTGGTCTAACTTTAAGATCCGTCGCTGTTTGCTAGGGGAGTGACTATTTAAACAGTGGGCTGTAACCTGCTCCGACCTGCCACTTAGATGCATATATTTGAGATCCCATCAGCAGCGGATCTCTGAATCAGGTCCTTGAGCTACATCTACAGACCATAAATTACTCCACATATTTGTGGGAGTACATGTTCTAATATCAATCACTACCTTCATTTCTAAAGCTATTAGACCAGATTCAGAGATTTAAAACAAGAGTGGAAAGTTACTCCTGGGCAAAACCATGTTGGTTTTTAGGGGACTCATATTTCATCTGCTGTAAACAGTAATACAGTTGAGAGGTGGCGTTTCCCAGCCAAAGACTAAATAACATGTGATAGTAAAGCTGGTCAGTCTCTGTGTGCAGTAAGCAATTCAAAGATATAGCCCTGCATGCAAAGAATACAATTAACTTGACTCCCCCTGCAATCAACATGGTTTTGCCCAGGAGTAACTTTCCTCTCTTATTTTCAATCTCTGAATCTGGTCCATTGTGTCATGCTATGGTTCATCTGGGAGTTATCATTTCCCCCTTTTTCTTAGATAAGCAGCATAGCTTTGGGGTCTTCCTGCGATGTACAACTATGTTCCATGGTCTGGATACCTGTGGTCAGCTTACTATGAAGTATGGTACACACCTGGCCTCGATCCAGATTAGTGTACGGTAGCTGACCTGACGTTTCTCTGTGTAATTTGCTACTGCACATTCTCATAAATGAAGAGCACACGGGAATGGGACGTCCCATTCAGATCATTGCGCATCCCTGGTGTCTGGGGCTCTCACTTTGAGTGGCATGTAGAGGAAGGGAAGGGGTGGAGGGATGTAGTCAATGTGCAATAAGAGCGTAACACGACAAGTGCACTCAATCCTGGACAGAGCGCAGAGTAACAAAGGTTACTTTACTTTAGAAAATTTGCAGGTCATATGTAAGTCAGGGGGCACTCATTCAGAAGTAAATTTAGTTTTTTGATTGTTGTTCAGCAAAATATATTAAACCAATCTGGAATCGCTTCTAGTGTATTGTGTGCTTGTTACTTTGTTTTTAGAGTACATTATATATATATATATATATATATATATATAATTTTTATTATTTTCATATTTTACTGTAAATGTATTTTTCTATTGCTTTAAAGCATAGACACCACAACTGAAGCATCTGTTCTATTGGTGACAGTATTTAATCCTTACAAACACATTATTCAGAGCGTATTTGGAGATGTAGTAGTAGAGAGCTTGCTGCTTTTTGCCGTACACCACGTGGCGTTATTTACTTCCCATCCAGATGTCACAACCATCATTACAGTCACCATCGTATGTCCCAGCGATCACTGCAGCCCCTTATATGCTAGCTAGCTATCACTGCAGCCCCCCTTGTATGTCCTGGCTGTTACTGTTACTGCAGCCCCCTTGTATGTCACAGCTATTATTGCAGCCCCCTTGTATGTCACAGCTATTTTTGCAACCCTCATGTACGTCCCAGCCATCATTGCAGCCCCTTATATGTTGCCAGCTATCATTGCAGCCCCCATTGAATGCCCCAGCCATTATTTGAGTCCCTTTGTATGTCTTATCTAGAGATTCTTCTTGATCTACTTTTCTCCCCTGCAGTACACTCTCTGCTTACTTGGGGTCAAGCCAGAATCATTCAGACAGGAGGGAGCAGCCGTGGAGGAATACTGTCTGTGCATACCCATGCCGACACCACTTAAACCGTAAGCAGTGCAGTAGCACTGTTTAATTGTTTCAAATTTTTTATTTAGCAATTCACCAAAGGGGGTTAGGGAGAGGAGGCACCATCACCCCCATTGACACTGACACCTGGTGCAGTCCTCACACCCGTGCCCCCATTGTGACGCCTTTGCAATATAAAGTCTTATAGATAAATATAAGTGCTCTGTTTTTTGTAGGCTCAGTCAAATCATTTACTGCGATGCTTCTAAAGCAGGGCTGGATATCCTGCTGGGCAAATCCATCCCTGTTAATTGAATTACCCCATTTTGCAGAGGCTCTATTACGGAGCAGAGGCCAGTGATAATGTTACCGCAGCCTCTGTGGAACATTTCAGAACAAAAACAAAAAGGCTCAAAGCCGAGTCCACGGGCTGCCAAAAATGAAGCTGTTTACAGTCACGCACCTGTAAATGAGTCACACACAGTGCACAGTTATACAGCATGTCAGGGCCGGTGCTAGGTCCCTGGGCACCCTAGGCAAAGTTTGGCCTGCTTAATCTATAGCCGTACAGCAAGAATACCTATTCTCTGAAACAGATAGTGATTGAGCTATTTAAACAAGTGGCTAAAATTGTTACCTAAAACTGCAGTTCGGGATTTTCTGATATTGAATTCTTTAATCTGTATGGGGCAAAAACTACTCTTATGCTATGTTCCTGTTATTTTTTCCTCCGTCGACCTATGCAAAGGGTCTTGGGAAAATTTTGTATTCTTTTTCATCTTTCTGTGTACTAGTCTGAAAAATTCTAAGTACATCTTTTCTGATGTCTTCTGCATTCATTTTATATTTTATGTGTCTACACTGGAATCTTTTATGCTGAAGAAACCAATACTTTTTTTTTTTTTATTCCTGGCATTAGAACATGGTAAAAAATCATGCTAGATTTCAATCAGTGTCTTAACCTCAGTTCTTCTTACAAAATATATAGATTTTGCTAGCTTTTTTCAATGATTTATCTCTCTGGGAAACTTGTTTGGCTCCGAAGTAATTATATATCATGCTGCTTCCTGATCTACACTTTGAAGTTCTGGTGTGGGATTTTTAAGATGGAAAAGATATAGCCACAAAATAACTTGTCACATTGCTTGTGAAGAAATCATATCAAAGTGGCGCTCAATGGTTTTGTCCCATACAGAATATTATTGGAAGCTGAAGAGAAAGGTGTGGACTAAAATATAGGAAAACTGTAGCTGTGGACATGGAAATGTTTTATCCAAGGGTTTTCATGCTTAATAATAAATATGTTATTCTATAAATATGTATTTATTGTTTACTATGTCCAGAGAGATTCAATTATTAGGTTTTAGCAAATGTAAATCTTATAAACAATATTAAAAATGTAAGTAAAAATCTATATTACCTACTTTTTCTTGGTAGCAAGTGTCTCTAAGGTGCCAGAACATGAATGTATATTCCTATTGAGTGGTGCGGCCAGTGAACCTACAGTAAGCTTATAACTGGTACAGTACATCATTTATATTCAAAGACACAAACAGCAAGTATGTGCTAATGTGCTACACACAGACCCCACATCAATGAAAGCCCGGTGGTTTGGTCAAGAATTATGCCATTATGCCCCCCGTCCCAGCATATTCCACAGTATTGAAATGAATGCAGTTTTACACATGCAGAAAACATGGGTGCTTTCACCATATTACTTGCCTCTTATTTAATAACCATGATGTGATTCTGTTAAACACAAAGACAATAAGAATATTTTAAAGTTTTGTCTTGCAGTGTGTAATGCTGCAAATTCAAAGGTTAGACTATCTTCATCTTTGTAACAGTTCTGTCAGAGGGTATAAATAGGGGACCAATAATGACAGAGTCATTTTGCAGAAGGACAGCGCAGAAGAAGGGCCATCTTGCAAGGACCAGCATCAAGAAGAAGATAAAAAACAACTAGGGACAGGGAAAGCGCTGGAGGAGAATGGAAAACAGCAATAAATAAATAAATAAAAGGATATATGAACCCAGAAAATAAAAATGGACAATGAGAATAAATATGTGCAAATATATATAAAAAAGAAAAGCAGCAATGAATACAGCAATATAAATCGATCAAATATAAATATGTACACAAATGAATATAGGAATGATAAATAGTGCTCACAAATTAATTCCTAAACACATAAAAAGCATATGGGCTGGGCAAGAAGTGGTGAGGTTTAACGTGGATCATCGATTATAGGACAGGCTCCTCTAGGGGGATGTGGGGCACCGTCAAGTCCTTTGGGTTGTTCCCAAAGAGATCCATTCTCACGTATCCGTAGGAAATATATGCCAATAAAGAAAAAAATGTATAAGATAAACGTAATAACACACTATAAAGGTGAGATAAACGACTGTCCAATAAATCACTATTATATAAACTTAAAAAATATTTTTAATGATAAAACATAAAAATCTGAATAAAATAAATAGATCAGGGGGTCTAGACAGAATCAATCCTACCACAGTAGATGGAAAAGGTAACAGTCAGAGGAATCCGCTGCGTGTCCAGCCGGGATGTCTCACACAGCCAGGGTATGCGCTTAGGTGCCGCTGACAGTCTCAGGATGCAGGGGGAGAAGTGAACGGTCAAGTCCTCTGTTCATCTCTTAACATGTTTCGGGTAAAAGCCCCTTTTCAAAAGTGATCCAGTATCACCTTAGGCCAGTCTTAAATAGTTCTTTTGTCATCTTAAATAGTTCTTTTGGAGGGAAAATCTGTTCATTACTCCTCCTATCCATGGGTGGTCCTAATCACACAAACCTATTAACCCTATATGCCGCTCTCACTAACATAAGATATATGTCCACGATCTTCATAATAAGAAAACTAATCGTTAAGATAATAATAAATACAGCAACTATGATCAAAATACCAAAAAAATTCATATTACACAAAAAAAAAGTGAATAATAAATGTGAAACAATAAATAGTGATAAAATGAATGGTATTATATATATAACCCTATTTGATGGAATGAAAAATACAATAAGACACATCTTAATCTACTCAAAACAAGATATATACAAACAAAATATATGTGGTCAAATCCTATGAAATGGTGGACTCAGCAATAAAATCCCAATGTGATTTAACATAATTAGTGACAATAACAAGGGACATAATTAAAAACTGCTATATAAGTCACCTATATGTAAACCTATTCCAATAAATATATATAAATGAAAAATGGTAGAACAGCCCTTATGTGTATATCTATCTGAATAGATAAAACATAGAGACAATATGAAGGGGCAAGACAGGTGAAATAAGTAAAACTAGCCAATACATTTAAACGAAATTAAAATAAATAGAAGTAAAAACAATACATAATTAAAATGCCTAACCCTATATAATTAAAAACAGGATAAAATGTAATACCCACAAAGGAATTAATATACAAAGGCTACAATCCTAAAATAGGAATAAAAACCAAATTCTATATGGTATACGCACCTCATGGGGATACTTCCCAGTGGGTAAGGAAAAAATACCTACCATAGAAAATACTTCCTCAACTACAACACCTGGTATTCCCTGGGAGTCTCCTCCCAGGTACTGACCAGGCCCATTCCTGTATGGCTTCCAAGTTCGGACGGAATCGGGCTCAACCAGGATGGTATGATCGTAGGTAAAGTATTTTTCTTCGGACAATATGAAGGGGCAAGACAGGTGAAATAAGTATAACTAGCCAATACATTTAAACGAAATTAAAATAAATAAATAGGAGTAAAAACAATACATAATTAAAATGCCTAACCCTACATCCCATACGTACAAAATCTTCACAATGTATGATAGAGAAATAAAAACCAAGGATACTTATTGGTCTCTATATGGCGGTAGGAGCCACACGGCATCCCTCCCAACTGCACAAACCTAATAGTAAATATTTCATAAACTGGACCTATTTTCCTCCATACATACAAGGGAAATAAATAAATAATAAATAAATGGATACACATTCCTCAGTTTAGAAAACACCTGAGGATCATAAAAAACTAGCAGGACCGAAATAATCAAAACAGGATAAAATGTAATACCCACAAAGGAATTAATATACAAAGGCTACAATCGTAAAACAAAAAACCAAACCAAATTCTATATGGTATACGCACCTCATGGGGATACTTCCCAGTGGGTAAGGAAAAAATACTTAACATAGAAAATACTTCCTCACCTACAACACCTGGTATTCCCTGGGAGTCTCCTCCCAGGTACTGACCAGGCCCATTCCTGTATGGCTTCCAAGTTCGGACGGAATCAGGCTCATCCAGGATGGTATGATCGTAGGTAAAGTATTGTTCTTCGGACTGTACTTCTCCTCTATAACAGAGGGAAAGAATATCCAAAACAATTAGAGGGTGGACTACTACAGAAACCATTTTAATTCAAATTCCTGATTAAGGCCATAAGCATGTAGCGTGTTTAAATTAAAAATATATTCCATTTCTTTTTTGGCTAAACTGGAGCCCACATCATGTACTCGCCAATTTGGGTCAAGTTTTTTTATCCCACAAAAACTTTCTGTGGCCATGGGGTCACAGTTATGGTGCTCATTGAAATGGGATGACATCGGATGCACCTCCAAACCCTTTTTGATGTTGCGGAGATGTTCAGCCTATCTAGTTTTAAGGGGGTCTGAAGGTGCGTCCTATATACTCCAATCCACATTTACATATAATAATATATATACAATTCTTGCTATGGCAAGTAATAAATTCCTTTATAGGTAAATTTTTCTGATTAATTGGAGATACAAAATTATCCTGTTTTTTCGGTCCCTTTGTATTTTTACACAACGCACAGTCTCCGCACCTATGGGAACCCTTGGATAATATCCGTGAAGAAGACCTTTCCTCGCTAACAAAAGCACTATAAACCAATTGATTCCTTAAATTAGGTGCTTTACGGTAGGTAAACTTAGGGCGGGGGCCAATGTACCCCTCTAACTCTGCATCTTCACGTAAAATGTGGCAATATTCCTAATAATATGTTCTATTTCCTTATGTTGGGAATTAAATTGGCTAATAAAAGGAACCTCTTTTGTATCCAAAGAGGAGCGTGGTTTAGAGGTGAGTAGCGTTTCCCTATTTGTACCATTGACTTCTTCAATAGTGCGTTGGAGTGTTTCCTCAGGATATCCTTTATTCTTAAACTGATTTTTCATTAGTATTGCATGTTTATGAAAAGATGATTCCTCTGAGCAGTGTCTCTTTAATCTCAGAAACTGGCCTTTGGGTATATTCTTAATCCAAGTTTGATGATGGTTACTAGATAATGGGATGTAGGAATTAGTGTCTGTCTTCTTAATGAAATTTTGTGTTTTTAATGTCTCATTCTCCACATAGAAATTCAGATCTAAGTAATTTACTGATGTCTCGCTAATATCAAACATTAATTTAATATTTAGTTCATTATTATTTAGTGTATTACAAAAGCTAACTCTTCTTCTGAACCTCCCCAGACAAAAATGATGTCATCTATATATCTAAAACCAGGAGACCAGACTCGCCCCCCCTAGGTGAGGAAGTATTTTCTATGGTAGGTATTTTTTCCTTACCCACTGGGAAGTATCCCCATGAGGTGCGTATACCATATAGAATTTGGTTTTTATTCCTGTTTTACGATTGTAGCCTTTGTATATTAATTCCTTTGTGGGTATTACATTTTATCCTGTTTTAATAATTTCGGTCCTGCTAGTTTTTTATGATCCTCAGGTGTTTTCTAAACGGAGGAATTTGTATTCATTTATTATTTATTTATTTATTTCCCTTGTATGTATGGAGGAATTACATAGGAAAATAGGTCCAGTTTATTAAATATTTACTATTAGGTCTGTGCAGTTGGGAGGGATGCCGTGCGGCTCCTACCGCCATATAGAGACCAATAAGTATCCTTGGTTTTTATTTCTCTGTCATACATTATGAAGATTTTGTACGTATGGGATGTAGGGTTAGGCATTTTAATTATGTATTGTATTTATGTATTGTTTTTACTCCTATTTATTTATTTTATTTTTGTTTAAATGTATTGGCTAGTTTTACTTATTTCACCTGTCTTGCCCCTTCATATTGTCCGAAGAACAATACTTTACCTACGATCATACCATCCTGGATGAGCCTGATTCCGTCCGAACTTGGAAGCCATACAGGAATGGGCCTGGTCAGTACCTGGGAGGAGACTCCCAGGGAATACCAGGTGTTGTAGGTGAGGAAGTATTTTCTATGGTAGGTATTTTTTCCTTACCCACTGGGAAGTATCCCCATGAGGTGCGTATACCATATAGAATTTGGTTTTTATTCCTATTTTAGGATTGTAGCCTTTGTATATTAATTCCTTTGTGGGTATTACATTTTATCCTGTTTTAATTATTTCGGTCCTGCTAGTTTTTTATGATCCTCAGGTGTTTTCTAAACGGAGGAATTTGTATTCATTTATTATTTATTTATTTATTTATTTCCCTTGTATGTATGGAGGAATTACATAGGAAAATAGGTCCAGTTTATGAAATATTTACTATTAGGTCTGTGCAGTTGGGAGGGATGCCGTGCGGCTCCTACCGCTATATAAAGACCAATAAGTATCCTTGGTTTTTATTTCTCTGTCATACATTGTGAAGATTTTGTATGTATGGGATGTAGGGTTAGGCATTTTAATTATGTATTGTTTTTACTCCTATTTATTTATTTATTTTAATTTCGTTTAAATGTATTGGCTAGTTTTACTTATTTCGCCTGTCTTGCCCCTTCATATTGTCTCTATGTTTTATGTATTCAGATAGATATACACATAAGGGCTGTTCTACCATTTTTCATTTATATATATTTATTTATTGGTATAGGTTTACATATAGGTGACTTATATAGCAGTTTTTAATTATGTCCCTTGTTATTGTCACTAATTATGTTAAATCACATTGGGATTTTATTGCTGAGTCCACCATTTCATAGGATTTGACCACATATATTTTGTTTGTATATATCTTGTCTTGAGTAGATTAAGATGTGTCTTATTGTATTTTTCGTTCCATCAAATAGGGGTATATATAATACCATTCATTTTATCACTATTTATTGTTTCACATTTATTATTCACTTTTTTTTGTGTAATATGTATTTTTTTGGTATTTTGATCATAGTTGCTGTATTTATTATTATCTTAACGATTAGTTTTCTTATTATGAAGATCGTGGACATATATCTTATGTTAGTGAGGGCGGCATATAGGGTTAATAGGTTTGTGTGATTAGGACCACCCATGGATAGGAGGAGTAATGAATTTTCCCTCCAAAAGAACTATTTAAGACTGGCCTAAGATGATACTGGATCACTTTTGAAAAAGCGCTTTTACCTGAAACATGTTAAGCGGATCCAGATGAACAGAGGACTTGACCGTTCACTTCTCCCCCTGCATCCTTAGACTGTCAGCGGCACCTGAGCGCATACCCTGGCTGTGTGAGACATCCCGGCTGGACGCGCAGCGGATTCCTCTGACTGTTGACCCCCTGATCTATTTATTTTATTCAGATTTTTATGTTTTATCATTAAAAATATTGTTTAAGTTGATATAATAGTGATTTATTGGACAGTCGTTTATCTCACCTTTATAGTGTGTTATTACGTTTATCTTATACATTTTTTTCTTCATTTATTGGCATATATTCCCTACGGATACGTGAGAATGGATCTATTTGGGAACCTACAATCGTTCTTCTGAAATATATCTGAAGCTGTTTATGAATTTCCTGGACTGTTTCGAATCACTTCCATTTGTATAAGGACCTTTGCCCATATGCCGCTCTTTTTATGTGTTTAGGAATTAATTTGTGAGCACTATTTATCATTCCTATATTCATTTGTGTACATATTTATTTTTGATCGATTTATATTGCTATATTTATTGCTGCTATTTTCATATATATATTTGCACATATTTATTCTCATTGTCCATTTTTATTTTCTGGGTTCATATATCCTTTTATTTATTTATTGGTGTTTTCCATTCTCCTCCTGCGCTTTCCCTGACCCTAGTTGTTTTTTATAATATATGTGGTGTCTATTAAGGGTCTGAGAATGCAAACTATGTATAGTACACATTGCACCACAGCTATACTACTTCCAGACTATTAATTTACCCCTCTAGTTCCTTTTATAGTGTTCCATTTCCAGATACCTAATACATGTATTACATGTGGGCTATATTATGGGTCTGGACATGATACACTATATACAGTTTATAATGTCTAGGAATTTCGTATGCTATGATATGTAGGGTATTTTATGGGTCTCGAAATGTCACCCTATAAAGTTTATGTAGGGTACATTTATGGGTTTGGGAATGGCACATACTAATAATATATGACAGGAGAGCACAGCAGCAGCAGCAGATTTAAGGGTTGATCCAGAGTTTGGAATAAGGGCAAAATAGGTGCAAGTGTAGACCTGAGCAAAACCATAATGAACTGCAAGGGGTTGGCAAATTTAAACTGTAAAATATAAGGTCTGATTCACACTTAAGAACGCGTTAGGTTCTTAAATATATGCAAATAGTAGCAAGGCAACTCCCTCGGCATGCCTCTGGTTTTCAGGTTTTTAAGAGACTTACGAGTGCCATAGCGCTCCCTTAACTGTAGATTCGCATTTGTGTGTGTAGGGCATCTAATTACGAATGTGACTGCGTAACCGTGCCTTCTTTTGCTTATTTAACTGCCTCCCTCCACCCAATCTTCTCATCTGCCAAGTTAATTATTCACGGCACGCCCCTTCCAGCGTAAGTTACTACGAACCTAGCGACATTAGGTTCATAGTGTTTAATCACATCATTTGCGTTCCTAAGTTCAATATAGATAGCGTAGAAAAGTTACTACGCATGCACATTATATCTACAGAGATCCCTACAAATAGGTGAACGATAGTGCTCCAGACTCGCTTATCATTGTGATGTCATGCGACAGAATGGGCATCTTCATTCATTAATGTAGCTCCGACGATACTAGTAAAATCCTGCACATGCGCCGTACGCTCTCGGTGCATGCGCATGAAGTGGATGAAGGAATCTTCCTGAATTTTTTTTTTTCATTCTTTGTGATCTCCCTGAACCATTAATGTTTCCCACCTTTGATCCACTGAAACACCAACGAAATGAGAAGATTCAGACATATATAAAATAAATATATGATGAATATATGTATATATA
>WWET01003675.1:137155-155400 GCA_011038615.1 Limnodynastes dumerilii | reverse complement strand
TGCTGAACTTGTCTTGTGTTGCAGAAAGCAAGTTTGATTATTGTGGTAAAGTTGGTGCAGGTTGTGATAAGCTGATGTCAAGCAATTGGCTAATGTACTCGGGAGTTGATTATGTAAGGCCTGAGGTTGAGGCATGTCTTTGATGGCGGTCTCACGTAGCACCTAATTGAGGTGTTGTGCCAAAGACAGAAGGAGAGCGTCTGAATTGGGATTTGTTGATTTACTGCGACATACATCACACATGGGAGGCTTACACTGCTTTTTATATAAACAGAAAGAAAAAAAAGGGAGGAAGATGAAGGAAAACTGGGGGCAAGGAGGGTCAGATATCGTCTGCGTAGACAATGAAGCAGAAGGAAACAAGAAAGATGAAGCGTTAATAAGAGCACTTCACAGCTTGCTCATTTCTTGGTGAAGGTCTAAAGAATCCAAACAGGGGCATCTCATTCATTGACTTATAGAAGTCTGGTCTGGACAATTAGTCCCCTTCACATCGCCATGAAATACCTGGGATTTTCGCCAAAAACCCGGGTCTCGGCAAAATCCCGGGTATTTCGTGGAGATGTGAAAGGTGCACTTCCGGTGGACCCGTGTCAGAAGACCCAGGAATTCAACCCGGGTGAAAAGAAGGGTTATTCCTGGGTCCGACACAGGTAGGGGTGCAGTGTGAAAGGTGCTACCCGGGTTTTTCAACCTGGGTAGCACCTAACGCACTTTATTGGTGTAATTTTTTTTACTATTGCTCTGGCAACAAGTGTTGCCAGAGCAACGGTAAACAAATTACACATTGCTTTGACGACAGGGCAGACCCGGGTCTCTGAATTTCCTGGGTCTGCCCTGCAGTGTGAAACGGGGTCTGTGACTCTAAGATCCTCTGCTGCCCCAGCAATATCCCGTGTCTGTGAACCCAGAATATTGCCGGGGCAGCAATCTGAAAGCGGTATTAGGGTGGTCGGAACTTTTAACTTTAATTATTTAAGATTGAAAAATGCAGGAGAAGTTATTAAAACAAGAAATTAATTGTGAATCCAGTATAAATCTAACTCTTACAAAGTATACAAAGAGTACAAAATGGCAGAATACTGATAGAAATGGAAATATATAATACACAATATTCCATCAAATAGCTATCTTATTAAAATCTGTGCAAAAGGAACACATAGAATTATTCAAATAAACTGTGTGAGTCTTTATGGTGGATATTCTATAGTGTGTGCAGAAAGGAATCAATACAGAGTGCGCCATGTTCTACTAGAATAGTGGAATAGCCCTGTCACAAAATCAAGGTATTCTGCCTTTTTCAAACCCTGCTCTCTGCCTGTCAAACCCTTTCAAACTCGCCTGAAGTTCAGCTGCTTCAAGACAGCCATTACACGGTTAACACACTGCAGCCTCACTTCATTACTCCCCACCTACTCCCTGAGTTGGTCTGGTTCTGTCTCTCCCTGCTATTGGACTCTCTGATTATTTAAGGCTGCTGCACTGGCTCAGCCGTTGCCATTGTATCTAGTCTCAGTGTTTCCAGTGCACATTCTCTCCTCTATTGTGTGTGGATACTCACCTGTGTCCTTCCTAGAGACTACTACTGGATACTCACCAGTGTCCTTCCCAGAGACTGCTCCTGGATACTCACCTGTGTCCTTCCTAGAGATTACTCCTGGATACTCACCTGTGTCCTTCCCAGAGACTGCTCCTGGATACTCACCTGTGTCCTTCCTAGTCTCTTCTCGTGTGTCCTGCCTGGTTCCCTGGATCCCAGTGTGTCCACTGTTCCTGCGGTGCCATTGCGGTTCTCTCTGGCTAAAGTGTGTCTGCAGAAACTATTATCGCTGGTGAGCTACTCCGAATGTACTACTCCACTCACATTGCCACTCACTCCGGCCTATTAATCCTGGGCTATGCGGCGCAAGCTGTCATAGAGTCTTCAGCTACCATCTGCTCCAGTGAGTCATCGTGAGAGTACTACAACGCCCAGCCTAAACAGTCTGCTTCAACACCATTCCACTGTACCTGTGCCATCCGCTTCCTGAGCCGCTACTCGTGCCTGCAGTGTCCTTCTACATCTGTGATCCTTCCAAGCCAGAACCTCTCTCCTCAGCTTCACCGCCTACTGGGATGCCACACTGCTCCACTTGCGTCTCTGCTGCCTACCACAGCTAACTTGTGTCTGCAGAAACCATCCTCGCTGGTAAGCTACTCCGAGAGTTCTACTCCACTTACATTGCAATCCTGCAAACCAGTACTGTTTCCTTTGCATCACTGTACTACAAATCCCAGTAGTGTCTACATTGCAAACCCTGCAAACCAGAACTGTTTTCTTTGCATCACTGCACTACAAATCCCAGCAGTGTCTACATTGCAAACCTGAACTGTTTTCATTACATCATAGCACTACAGATCCCAGCAGTGCCTTATCCTGGCTCCTGCATGCCAGTCATTCACACCAATCCACTACCCTCTCAATGGTCGTGGGATCTGCTATGGATTGTTTAATGTACTGTCTATAATATACTTATTATATTTTTACTTCTGAGTTGTTGATGAGCAAGCCCTACATTAAGGCCGCCAGCCTTCACTACCGTAGCCGAGATACCTGGGTACCAAAGGCTGAATCCCAGACCCCAGAATTCCTGACAAGCCCCTTATATCATTTTACATTTCTGGTGGAAATTTGTTTATTGTGCTGAGATGTCTGGACTAACAAAGTTTCCAATCCAGGGACTTTCAGCACAGGGCTAACAGGTTGTATTAGAGAGAACAGACCACCACAGAGCACCGGATTTCTGTTATAGTGGCATAATCCGTCACTCACAGTTTCCCTGTTAGAAGTCAGACACAGCTGTCTAGTACTGAGCCTGGTTGACAGCCTGAGTATGTGAGGAATGCTGCTTGTTATTCGTTAATTATTTATCGTCACTGATTGGACAGTGATTTTTATGTCCAACCAACAGAGGATGAACCCCAGATTATGCATTTTGAACCCGCATTCCTCTTCAAGAGGAGAGAGCGGGGACACAATGGAGGAAAGAGCATGGACATTGAAGAGGGGAGAGCGCGGGTTGGAGTAGCATCAGTGATATTTTTAAATAACTGAGTACACAGTGGAGTTAGGCTCTCAGGCCTGATTCACACTTGAACATACTCCCGAGGGCACAGTGTACCTTCTCTCTGAGTTCCTTCACAGTGCACATGCCCAGAACAAATGCGCATGCAATTATAACAATCCTGACCAATACACAAGTTAATGGAGAGAAACAGCACGGGCCATTGCTTAGCAACGGCCAGTAAACAGAGGTGTGCGGAGTAGCGCGAGGCACTACTAGAAGCTTTCGGGGGAACAGTGGTGTGCGAGGCTGTTTGAGGGAGAGTTTTGGCGGGAAGTTGTTGTGAGGTGAGCTGTGGAGAGAGGTGACAGAGGGAAGGTGTCAGCAGCGGTGAAGGGAGCGGAGTGAGCAGAGCAGTGCATGAAAGTGAGAGACAACGGTGGCTACGATAAGGGGAGCAGCTGAGAGGGAAATTGCCGGAGGTATTGACGGGAGAGCCAGCTGAGGAGGAGATAACGGAGCTGCTGAGCGGAGAGAAGATGTTGAGTGCTGGAGAGTGTGTCGGGGATAGCGGAGAAGCGGTGGTGACAGCGAAGGTATCTGGAGAGAGTATGGCAGACGGTGACGATCAGAGAGGGTGCTGAGAGACGGAGTGTGTGCTGGGGGTAGCATTGAAGTTGGGGAAGGTGCTGAGGGTCGGAAGGAGCCTTGCAGACAGTGGTAAAATTGGAAAAGGGTTAAGGGACAGAGACAACAGAGCAGATCAAGAGGATAAGAGAAGAGAGCATTAGAGTTAACAAAGCAACAGAGAGAGACAGAGTGACAGTGGTGTTAAACAAGGAAGACATAGTGAAAGTGAACTTTATTATATTACTAAGTGACAAGTCCAGCCATACAGATTACATATTAAACATAAATATCAATATTCTATATGCAAAAATATTCCAAAGTGTGTTTTATATGTTTTGCTCAAATTGTTCCTTCAATTGTTACATGTAATATTGTAATATTGTATTAGTGTGGAGATTTAATGTTAAAGTATTGGGTGACAAATATAATTGTAGTATTGCGAGATAGTGGAGAAGAGTGATAATAAAGTTAGAAGTGAAGTTAGATTTATTAATATTAGGATCTGTACGACTTTATTGTTGAATGAGATAAATTAATAATATTGCAATATCATTTAAATGCTCTGTCTTTAAATGGGAATGTAACAAACGGTTTTATTGTACTATTCAGAATAAGTTTTCTGCTTATTTCTTGACAAATTTAATGACTAAATATTTATTAAAACTACATTTATTTTACAAACTGAGTCTGAGTTTTCTTACGTTGCTTACACTTCTCTGCAATCCACATCCACCATTTCATCATAGAACCTGTGGCCCTTACCGCCTGGTTATCGCATTTGGCAATTCTCCCGCATATCCCTCTCATTACGTGATTTTCATCCTCAAGCACCGCCCATCCCCCAGGAACACTAGGGATTGCAGTAGTGCTGGACAGGGGGCAGGGCTTAATGTTGCAATTTGCATAAATCATGTCATTAAGCTCTGTCCCCATGCCAGCAGCTTTTAGGGGCCGGATCCAGAACTACGTCTGTCTACCATAGACGGACGTAGTTCAATAAACAGTAGCTACTGCGCATGCGTAGTAGCTATTGTACGTAATCTGCGTATCGTTTCGATACGTAGATTGCGTATATGCACGATATGCAGATTACGTACAATAGCTACTACGCATGCGCAGTAGCTACTGTTTATTGAACTACGTCCGTCTATGGAAGACGGACATAGTTCTGGATCCGGCCCTAGATCTCCAGGAGGGGAGAAGTAAAAGTCAGCATTCCTGGAGGTAAGGTGTGGTGGGAAGTGGTCAGTGTACAGTTAGAGCTTCCTAACACAATTGAGCCCACTCCAGATCAGAACGTTAAAGCAAGTGTGCACAGCTTACAGGTCAGCATGTGCACCAGCCACAGGACCAAGCCTGGGGGAAAACATAAAACCAGACTTCTGATTTATATTTGATCAAATCACTGAGAAAATGTACCCAAGCCTGGATTTGTGTGCATTAAGGGCCTGATTCAATTTGCCCCAATGACAGGAAAACGCTTGCAGTGCGCTTTTTCCCCGTCATTTGCGGTAGCAAAAATTTGCAGACTTTTATGTGAACCTCTGTGGGGCGCACATAAAAATCCACAAATAAAATTTCACGGAATTAGCTTCACGCCGCAAATAATGCGGGTGTAAAGGTAATTGAATCGGGCCCTAAGAGAGAACGTCTATAATGTAACCTCACCAAAAGGGAACGAAGTGCAAAATTTGTTGGAAGTGTTGCATCAGATGACAGTGTCGCTCCCTGGCTGGCAATAAAAGACAACGGCTTTGATCCCATTCCCAATGGCAAGTTGCTGGTCCCCAGGCCCCTAGGTGTCCCACTTAGGACTTTTAAAGAGAATATTACAGCAATGATCAAATCCAGAGATAAAAATTAACATCTAGAGTAACATCATATTGAATGTGAAATGTATTGTCATCTTGTTATATGAAGTTGTAGGTTTCTATTTAAAATGTGTACATTGACAGAATAAATATATTAATTATAAGAAGTGATCATTTTAATGAAACTTATTATTTATTAGATTTTTTTTTATGCGAATGAACTAAATTGTGGTTCCCATGAATAATTTCTCTACAGCTTTTCTTTGCAGTTAGTCTTTGCACAAAGGCTTTTATGCCCTTTATGTAAAGGGATTTTATCTTGATAATTACAATTCTGTACATTTGTATTTAGTAAATGTAGTTGAATTATAATTATATCAGTCATTTCTGCTATCTGTAAGTTCATCTCATTACTAATAGCTCCTTTAGTGAAGACGCTGTATGCCTGCAATGTCATGGGCTGTAGGAAGAATTTCTTTGATTGCTGCTGTATAATAAGTTCAACATTTGGTGGATTGTACTCAGGGTTTGCCCACCAGGGCTGCCGTAGATCTGTATTAACAGCACGCTGATGAGCAGGGAAGTCCTTCCATCCTTTCCTGTGCATTGGCCCCCTAATGAGCAGCTCCCAGTAGCAAGTATCTGCAGTAGGATACCGCTGACACCTGCTGCTGCAGAGCTAAGTTAAGTATCGGTGGGCCACATCTGTATCCGGGCCAAGCACAATAGTCCCAGCTGTTCCCTTCCCTGATGCCCACTAATATATTGAGAGTTATTACAAGACCTTTATATGAAGGCTAGGTTCCAAAGGACTTGCTTACACATAGGTAAGTAATATATCCATTACTATCATCCTTCTTAGAACAGCACATGTACAGCTTACACCTCACACATGCACTATTTAAATGTGTAGTAGGCATTCCTGTGATGCTGTTATACACCCTGAAACTTTATGCTTTTAGAGTCTTAGAATTTTCTCCATAGAATAAAATTTGTTATAGTTATTTAACACAAGGAGGTGAAAAGGGGGGTGACCAGTGTTACCCTGGGGAGTCATGCCCTGGAAGTATATTGGGAACATTTCAAGGAAACAGTAATGGTGTTGGAGCCTGATATCCTGGTTGAGGAACTGGATATCCTAAGTAAGGAGCCCGATATCCTGAGTAAGCAATTGATATAATGGGTAAAGAGCCTGATATCCTGGTTAAGGAGCCTGAAATCCTGGATAAGGAAGTTGATATCCTGGATGAGCAGCCTGATCTCCTGAGTAAGGGAATAGATATCCTGGGTGAGGAGCCTGATATCCTGGCTGATGAACTTGATATCCTGGGTAAGGAACTGGATATCCTGAGTAAGGAAATAGATATCCTGGATAAGGAGTCTGATGTCCTGGGTGTGCAGCCTGATATCCTGGGTAAGGAGCCTGATAGCCTGAGTAAGGGGCCTGATATCCTGGGTAAGCCACAGCATGGCTTGATTATATGGATTGCAGGGCTAATACAGAAAAACAGGTGGAAAGTTACTCCTGGATAAAACCATGCTAAATTAGAGGGGAGACAATTTTCAGCCATTGTAAACGGTATTAGATTTGAGAGGAGATATTTCCTAACCCTTGTTTATATAAAAGTAAAGCCGGTCAGTATCTGTGTACAATATGCAAAAACAAAGTATTCTCCCCGCATGCAGGAATACAGTTAATTCAACTCCCTTTAACATGGCTTTGTCCAGGTGTAACTTTCCACCTGCTCCTGTGCAACTACCCTTACTGTTGCCTTGATCATACTTTTTAATGCTATGTATGCAGCATTATGCAGCGAGGGCAGTGCTTCATGATATAAAATGACAGGTCTCATGTCATTAAGCTTTGTAGCCTGTCAAATGAGCCACAGATCAAATACATCTCTGCTTTAAAATATGTTCATGGTTATTATACACAATGGGCCTGATCCAGACCTATGTCCGCTTGCAGGCGTAAGCGTAAAAACGTCCTTTTGTACTTACTGCGCATGCACGGGGCAGACGTTACGCTCATGTTACGGTCTGAGAAACTGAGCATATGGGCCTTGATCATTAACAGCATCATAGTTACGCTCGGGGGGGCGCGTCTGCCATATAATCTCCGTAATTAAGAACCGAGGGCGGGGTGAGGAATTTAAATCGTACAGTATGGGCGTGCTAAGCGTTGTAACTACGCAATGAGCTTACGGACGCACTCGGTTATGCTCAGAAAAGGTAGGGTAGGTTTTGCTGAGCGTAAGAAGGCAAAAGTAAATACGACCAAGGTGAGTGCTGATTGGAGTGCATCGGAGGTACACCGGCGTAAATACGCTACACATGAGCGTTTCATGAGCGTAGGTCTGGATCAGGCCCAATATTACTGCTCATATATCAACTCCGAACAAATATTATTTAGCTTTATTTCTATAACATAATTAAGAAAATTCTATATCACATAACGCCAGTACACCAAAATATTTAGAGGCAATTGAGCCTGTTTTCATTTTCACTTTTTTTAATGTACTATGGAGTCTATTTATATTTTATTTCATTATTATTATTATTATCGTTTATTTATAAGGCGCCACAAGGTGTCCGCAGCGCAGTACAAAATACAGTACAGACATACAGAGTAGGGATGGACAGCATAGTATATATTAAATACAATATGACTATAAAGATATCACAGAAAAACAATAAAGTGAAGCAAGCACAGAATGCAAGGCAAAATGCGAGGTGTCAAGCTTGGAGGTTGAGAGGGAGCCACCAGGTGGGGATTGGGTAAAAGGGAAGCAGAGGGGGACAAGAGGGTACAAAGTGAGGAGGTAGTGGTGGAGGAGGGAACAACACTAGGATGGAGGGCCCTGCTCGTGCGAGCTAACACACTATGCGGGAGGGAAGAACTTACAGAAGACAAAAGGAGAGGTAAGGAAGTGGACTGCTGGTGTAAGCGGAGGAGAGTGGGAAGGAAGAGAAGGGAGAGATGAAGGATACAGTGTGGATGTTAAGTGGAGGAGGGGTAGGCTAGCCTGAACAGATGCGTTTTGAGTGAACGCTTGAAGACCTGCAATGTGGGGGAGAGTCTGACTGAAGAAGGAAGGTCATTCCAGTGTAGAGGTGCAGCATGGGAGAAGTCCTGGATATGGGCGTGAGATGTGGAGATCAGTAAAGAGGTCAGACAGTGCTGGTTAGCAAAATGGAGAGGACGGGAAGGGGTGTTCATGTTGATGAGGGAAGAGAGGTAGGGAGCAGTGGATGAGGAGATGGCCTTAAAGGTCAGGGTAAGGAGTTTAAAGAGAGGTCTGAAGCGGACAGGAAGCCAGTGGAGGGTTTTACATAAAGGAGAGGCCGAGGTAGAGCGGCGTGAGAGGAATATGAGCCTAGAAGCAGCATTGAGTATAGATTGAAGGGGGGCAAGACAGGTGAGCGGGAGACCTATGAGAAGGAGGTTACAGTAGTCGAGGCGTGATATGACTAAAGAGTGGATAAGTGTTTTATATAGAAGTTCGTTTTTAAATGAATGAAGCTGATCCAGGCTGGCTTCTCCTCGCAGCGAGCCTGGCAATTTCATTCATTTCATTTACTAAAACGTACCCCTCCTGTGAGGTCCCGCGATGATCTCTGTGCTCATCGCAGGACATTTCATTCATACCTCGTATATACCTGTGCATGCGCAGAGACTCCATTGCGGGACTTTGAAAATATCAAGTCCCGGTATGAAAAACACTGCGCAAGCACAGCGTTGGACGCATCTCCCGGAGAGGTTTTCTTTTTTTAATTTTTTTTACAGTTATTGTTTTTCAGATATATTTATTTATTTTTTAAGTTTAAATTTATTTGAAAAAAAAACAACACAATTATTTTTTATTTAATTTTTTTAACTTTCCACACACAGGTTTATTCCATTGGTGTCCCCACACATGCCCCCCTTTTCCTCCCCCTAATAACAGCTATTAGGGGGGAGGAAAAGAGGGGTATATGGGTTTTACACCAGGAGTGGAGTATAAAACATTGGAAAGATTACGAACCGCCGGCCCGCTCTGAAAAAAACGTGATGCATTATGTACATGCATCAAACTGCAGGTTTCCATGGTGATTCATGGTTTATAAATATGCCATACTTCATTTTCCTGCGATAAAGCCTGTTTTCACATGAAAACAGGCTTTATCACAGTAAAATGATCTTTATAAATAGAGCCCTGTGTCTGCTTCTAATCCTATTGCTGATATCTTGGAATCCTAACATTCAGAACAGTGAAAAGCTATTTTAAAAAGTCAGAGGTGAATGTACAGTATGAATCTCTGATGGGATTACAAGCAATCATCGCTATTTGATGGCAAAAAATAAAGCGCTTCACGGGGAGCTCTGCGGTACTGACCTTTGTTGGCTTGTATCGACTATTTGATAAGGGATTTTTTCAATATCTTATCCCCATTCTTTTAATGAGGATGAGTTCAGAGACAAGGATGAAGCAGTAGGGTGCAGGGGAAAATGGAAAATCATGTGTAATGACTTTGTCTGTGGTCCGTGAATGGAAAGAAAAGACAAGTCTTTATGAACTGCGCTGCTGAGGGAAGCTTAGCTTGACAGACAAAGGAATATAATCACGGCTAATGTGTGGTCTTTCCTTCCTTGCTGTTATGAGCTGACAAAAATGGCTTTAAGTCTTGTTATAGAAGTAAAGAGCTGTTATATAACACTTATGCATTTTATACATGCCACAGAGTGCAAGTATTAATCAGGCAGCCAGAGCCTGCTGGGATTCAAACCCAGAACCTAGCTATTAAGACCATTTCCATTAAGCATCCAAGCAGTTATGTCTGGTGCTGCCAGCCTTTGTCTTACTGCTTTGCCTTTCATGCTGGTTACATCCCCTAATTATTCTGTATTGCTCAGTTCCAGCAAGAGAAAAGGAAACGTGGCCTTATGTAAGCAGCATTTGTTTCTAAGGTCATGTATAGTAGCTGGGTAGTTCACACCTAGATTCAGGTTCACGATTCTTAGTGTTGTTTTTCGGCTTTCTGTCTTATCCGTGTCTTTATTTATTGCCAAAGGCATCTTTTTATAGACTTTAAACCACTGGATTTCCATTCTGCCAGATTAACAGCGTGGGGATGATCCAGATGTGCATGCAAATAAGCATGCAGTGGGTGTACTGTACATGCTGGTGGGATTCCTTTGCGGGTTGCATGCGTTTCAAAGACACACGCATCGGTACCTCTGCATGGCTATGCAAATACTGCATATAGTATACAGGCACAAACAGGGCTGCCATAAGATGAAGGGCCTGGGACACAGCAGCGGGGTCCCATCCCCTATGTGACATCATTGGTGACATCACGTAGGGGTAGGGCGCCATAGACCTGCTTTAACAGGTCAAAAATTTACGTGCCTCCACCCCTTCCCTAGCGTGATACGCCTTTCAGATGCAAATGGATGCAGCACTAGTCTGAATCAGGTGCAAGTGCATGTGGACAGTTTCTGAGCATGCACAGTGCACAACCTCAAGCTGGTGCATGCTCACCTAGAGATCTGCCCCTCTGTATCTTAGCTTACATCCATAACCTAATGTTTCCTGTCCAGTCTGGAACTTATTTTTTCTTCTTTGCATTCAAATGTCTATTCTCCTTCTGCATTGTGTGTCCTGCACAGTGGCCAGCGCTGTCCTTTTTACCTGCCATGCCTTGCTCAGACATTCAGACTATGGACCTAATTCACAGATAAGAGTGAGTTGGGTGCGAGCAGATGCGCACCTTACTCACGCTTCCAGCCCCCAACCTGCCCCCCCCCCCCCGTTTTTATGTACCTTATGGCACTTACTGCATGCGCTGTAGGTCATTTCGGCCAGATACGTACTTAAGAAGCAGAAGCTACTTAAGTGTGAATCAGGCCCTATATGATGTAGTTGCAAAGTCTTGGGCAAAAGGAGCTTAAAGATCCTCCTTTATATTTAAATAACCAAAGTAAAGTTTCCTTTTAGGTTTGTCGCTTGGTTGATCTGTCTGACCGGATCACTGACAGAGCTGACGGTTATTGGTGAGACAGCTTTGTTCGTGTGAATGCTGTCTCTATGATGAGTCCAACAGTGACAAGTAAGTTTTCTTGAGCCTAACCTTAAACCATCCTCTTCCCATAACCTAACCTTAACCCTTACCTATCCACAGCCTAACTCTCCCATAACCTTAACCATTCTTGTCCTGCAGCCTAATCTTAACCGCCCCCTTCTTGTAGCCTAAACCAAACCATCAGTGTTCCAAATCCTAATTTTAACCCTCCCCTCTCTGCAGCCTAACCCTAACCAGAAACTGATACCTTATCCAAATAAGAACATTCAGCATTACAACCATTGCATTTTAGAAATATTCTTTAATTAAAAGCATTCTGCTGTATCAGTGTTGAAAATAAGATGGTGTTGAGTATACATAGAAGACAGATCAGACAATGGGATTAACACTATGGTGGATACAGACCTAAGCGCATGTTACGTTTCAGCGTGTAGCGTATTTATGCGTAGCGCACTTTCTATGCACTCCCCTAGCCACTCTCCTCGCATGTACGTACTTTGGCCATCTTTTGCTTCCCAAACCCTTCCTTAACTTTTCCAAGCGTAACTACTGACGTGCGTAAAGGCTTCACGTACCTAACTGCCTAACCACGCCCATACTGTACGATTTAAATGTCTCTCCCCGCCTCCGAAGCATAATTACGGGTGTCGTATGGCTGTCATGCCCCTTCGTGCGTAGTTACGCTGTTGATACGTGACTGGGACGTACCCTCTGAGTTACGTGGTGTAACATCTGCCGTGCGCATGCACAGTAAATACTAATGGGTAATTTTACGTCAGCGGCCATCGTAAAATCGCTTGTGTGCGTTGTTTAGGATCTGGCCCACTATGTGTATCTATACACTGCTGGTATATGTTTTATCAACACACTCAAAGAAAAACGCACATAAACCTCTGTAACATATCTGCCTCAGAGATCTATTCCTAGATATTAAAGACAAAGAAATGGATAGCAGAACAAAAGCAGAGACGGCTCAACTGGAAAAATCAATAATGTGTACATGAATGTCCACAATGAAAACAAGAAACCACGGAGAAGAGTCAGCAATAACTGTTTTCTTGTTGGAAAGAACCAAAGGGGAGAGCTGGAGACAACAAATGTGGAGATGGGAGCAACAATGGAAAAACCGTGTTGTTGCTTATCAGTCCACAGATTGTGGATATCACTCCATTGATCAGAGAAGCATGGGTGGACATTATATGGATGTGCAGAGAGGCTGTCATTCTGCACCAGAGAGAGGGTGTGTATGTTACCTCCCCCAATATCTGCCAACGGCCTTGTCTGTAAGAAGAGCTGCAGGACCTGAATCTCCATTAACTCTGTATGTATCATCTTACCCTTAGAATCTGGCTCCCAAATCTTTATAATAGGGCCACGCTTCCATCTAAGTGATATATTATTTAGATTTATTATGCTACAAGTGTCCATTTATACTTTTTAAACAGTAAATGAAAAATAGATTTATGATTTTAAACATCCTGAAGGGATGCAGTTACCAGTCTGGCTGGCTGTATTTGTAAGCCACACCTATCTTGAAGGAATGCATCACTGACCAAAGGCTTTATGAGAAAATTGGTATAAAATAATATAAAAATGATTTACTTGGGTGTGGTTGACTTTATTGCATATAGAAACTATATTGTGAATTACTATAATCTCTTTAGTTCTTATTTCACTACTGTAAAAGCCCCTGATGTTGGGGATAGGCTTGTGTGGCAGACAGCCAGCAGGTCGTGAACCCTAGAACGCAGCCCCAGGGATGATAATGAAGCAGAGCTCATACACAATACAGGCAATGATGGACAGAGTAAAAGGCAAAGAGTGGTTTTTAATGTAGAAACAATACACAAATGGGAACTAGTAAGCTGTGTAAAACTTGGAAACATAGACACAAAACTAAACAAGATACACACCAAGGCTATAACACTAAGAATATAGATATCAACAAAATAAGTACAACACAATACACAGGACAGGGCTAACAGAGACAACTGGATAAATGCAAATACAAGGATAACGAGATAGTAGAGAACAAGGCAGGATGCCTACTTAATTACTAGCAGCCTGAACAGATAGGAAGTTCTATATGATCAGGCTGATCAGATGCCAAATAATTAACTAATTATGAAAAAAGTACAATTTTATTAATAATTTATTTGCATCTTTATAATTCTGGAAAAATAATGGAAAATCACAAGCAATAAAAAATAAAATTGTGGGATATGTAAAGCTTCTCACTAATATCCTCTACTAGACCTTGACTGATTTCCATTATAGCAGGACAGACATTATTGTTGTACAGAGCTCGTGCAAAACACACAAATGCAAATATAATAATGTTCTTGGTGCTCATGATTACTAAATTTATATGCAGAAGTCCAGGAACTGGTTGGGCCTCCTTGAGTCTAGTCCCATATTTAGTTGCATTGACTTAGGTCATATTTTTTTCTTTAAAATGTTCTTAATAGGCTACTGTTCCCCCAGTTCTAGTACTTAATCTTAAGTTAAATCATAATAGTGATGGGTGTCTGTAGTGGCTGCTTTTTAGTTATCAGCTGTTTTGGAACACCATATCATGAAAGCTCTATAATGCAGGACTGAGCCAGAATTTAAATTATACAAATTACTCTAGCTTTGAACTGGAGCTTGGAGAAAAAGTTAAGACTGATGGGTAGCATTAACCCTCCTCTGCCAGTTTACATGACATTCTGGCCAACACCTAGTTATGGCACTGCATCTGTATATATATATAACCATGTGGACTGAAGGAGTGTGGGTCCTTGCAGCAAACAGCCCTCCGAACGGTAAGCAAGCCCACTCCCTAACCCTAACTCCCCCCCCCCCCCATAGCTTAACCCCAAGTCTCCCCTCTGCAGCGTAACCCTAAGTCCCTCCCCCCCAGCCTAACCCTAAGTCATCCCTCTGCAGCCTAACCCTAAGCCCCCCTCTGCAGCCTAACTCTAAGCACCCCCTCTGCAGCCTAACCCTAAGTCACCCCCCTTTGCAGCCCCCCACCCCCGCAGTCTAATCCTAAATCTCCCCCTTTCCCCGGAGAGGGTTACTCAGCAACTTTCAGCTGTCCCTATTTGAAGTTTAGGGGCTACATTTATTAAACTGCAGAAAATGAAAAATTGAGTTGTATGCAACCAATCAGATTCTAGCTGACATTTTATAGTGTGTAATAGGAAAGTGAGAGTTAGAATCTGATTGGTTGCTTTAGGCAACATCTCAACTTTTCTGCAGTTTCTCTGCACTGTTAAGACATCACTATCGCCTTTGAATTGACAACCAGAATTCATTACTCAAATAAAGAGAGATTACTAAATAAATACAGTATTCTCCCTACTGAAATACAGCTGGAATGAATGTAAGCTTGGTGCTTGCTGGAACTGATAGTCTACAGAAAGTACTGTATAAATAAGCATAACTGTGAATAATACATCTGGACTCAATATGTAACATAATGTGTGTGTTACAGTAATTGCAACTTTTTATTTCTAGGCCTGTCAAAACATTTGTACAACAGAAGAGAGCTTGCAGCATATGTATTTGCTTATTGTATTTTATTCTCTGGGTGTATCATGATAGATAGATAGATAGATAGATAGATAGATAGATAGATAGATAGATAGATAGATATGAGATAGATAGATAGATAGATAGATAGATAGATGGATGGATAGATAGTTGTATCAACTTTCAGGACACATAGATACTGTAAATATTTGGACTCCTGGGATGTATGAAGTATACATTGGACCGGATTCAGATTTCTGTCTGTCCGACCGCTGATCCACTCATAAGTGGGGGGAAAACTCCCCCACTGTACAATTTACATGCTTACCCTTTCCACATAAATGCCATCATATGAAACTTAGTTCCATACGATGATAGTAACACTAGTGTTACGTTTCTTACACTAACATAACATCTTGAGGGCGCATGAGCCCTCAGTCCATTTATCCCAATTACGCACCTTGCATGTCTTGTTTTTGACCCATGCATTAGATTTTCATACTGCAAACACAATTTCAAAGTTTAGGAATTACTGCAGGAGTATTGTATTGTTGTCAAATTCTTTTAATATACAGTAATAAAAAATAATTTTTTACAATTTTATTTGAAAAAAATTATTTTTGTTAATTATTTTAGTGCATTCGCATTGCGATTAAATTTGTTACACATGCTGTACTTGAATGCTATCCAGAGGTTGCCTTGTGTGTGCCATTTTCCATCCGCATTTAAGGCACGCACACTCAGGGCCGCCACTATTAAATGCGAGGCCCGGGACCAGACCACGGGGCCCCTCCCCTAGGTGATGTCACAGTGGGCCAGTGCGCAGGGAAGAAATTCCCTGCGCATTAGCCGGCTACTGAATAGCGCTGAGCAGCAAGTATCGGCGGTATGATACTGCCAATCCCTTCTGCTACAGAGCTAGGTAAGTATAGGCGAGCCCCCATCAGGTCCGAGCACGGGACAATAGACTGATGGCGGCCCTGCGCACACTCCATCACGTTTGATTGCACTTCTGGATCAGGCCCAGTGTCTGCCCATCTAGACTTCTCTGTGTCACAAGTCAGTAAGTATAATGAAGGCCCTTTCTGTGAGAAGTCAAGAGGTGTGACTGTCAATGGTTATAATACTACTTTTGCTTGTGAATTCCCATGAATCTTTTTCTCGGGTATCAGATCACATAAACATTGAAACATCTGGATCCACCCTTGTGACCATGTTCACCTATATTCATTTCTAAAGCTTACTGACTGTTTCATTTGTACGATCTGTAAACAGGGAAGCAGATCTCAAGAGTATACCACATATCAGCAAAATGCATACAGCAGTATATAATTCATAATATAGTAAGGACGCAATCACCATATAAGTGAGAAGAAAAACTTATAGTAACAACGCATACTAGTCAGTTTATATAATTATGAAATATGGCTGAGTATTAAAAAACATATTGTCCTTCCCATGTGCTCCTCACAACTAAATCTTCCAGAAATTCTAAAGGAGAGAAAGAAATGAAAAATTATGAACTACACAAGCAACTGAGCTTGGAATGTCAACTAAACAGGCAGAGTAAATAGTATGTGATGCGTAATGCACTACAAGCTTTCAAATGTGATGGCATTGTAAAATCCAGATACAAAAATGCTATGCTGAGAAATGCCATAAAGATCTTATGAAACTTATACAAACACATATATAATTATACCAGATTTTATGAAAACTTGCCTCCTGGCGGTTGTATATACTAAGACGCACTTAAACCTTTCCTTCAGGGCAGAAGATAACAGGCTCAGGCTTATGTGACTGCATAGACTGCCAGCTTAAAACAGCTCTCAGCACTCAGTGTAAAGCAGGGTACACACTGGAGAGATATCTGACGATTATCCTTCCAATCACAGGTTGTTAAATCTGTTCAGTGTGTGCTGTGAAACGAATTGTCAGATTCTGCCCTGCATTGTTTGATTTAATTTTTAGGAGCTACTCAAAATCACAGTTTTTTTTTGTTTGTACTTACCAACGATCCCTATTCAATGATAGTCCTGCCTCTTCTTCTATACAGCAGCCTTTCATTCCTCATAGTCCTGCCTCTTCCTCTATACATATATAGTAATGTATGCATTAATAGCAATTTTCACAATACTCCTTAAATACGACTATATATAATAAGGTCTGTTACTCACACTCTGTTACTTCTTTGTCTGGGTAACGTGTGACACCGGGCGCTCTAATGGAGGTTGAAGCGCATCCTATCTCCGTCCATTCCTGCCTTGATCTCTGGGTTAATGTTTTGTAAGCTCACAGTGGTGCTCTGTGGATGCATAACTTTGAACTGGCTAAATCTCATATATATCATATCATATACTGATTTCCATTGGGAATGTTCAGTATCTGTTACCTTTGAATGCATTAACACTATATACAAATTCCTGTGTATACCCTCCACACTTAGGGCTGTCCATATTTCACAAATCTGTATTGTTATAATTATTAATTATTGGAGTGCCTGCTCATGAACTACACACACACACACACACACACACACACACACACACACACATATATATATTTTCCTGTAATAAGTCTATATATAGGAGACTTGATTTATGCATATATTTGGACTTATTACAGATAAAATAATGTGTATATATATATATATATATATATATATATATATATATATATATATATATATATATATATATATATATATATATATATATATATATATATATATATATATATATATATATATATATATATATATATATATATATATATATATATATATATATATATATATATATATATATATATATATATATATATATATATATATATATATATATATATATATATATATATATATATATATATATATATATATATATGTATATACTGGGTGTGGGTGTATAATTCAAGAGCAGACACCCCAATAATTAATAATTATAACAATACAGATTTGTGTAATATGGACAGCCCTAAGTGTGTGTGGTATTTACAGGAATGTGAATATAGATAGTGTTAATGCATTCAAAGTCCTACCCACAAAAACCCAGAAATCTTACATTATGATCCTGGCTGGGGAAAAGCAGGAGAAGGTCTCTGGTCTCTGCAGCCGGGGAGGTCACATGACACCCTGTGAGAGAAACTTGTGTGAATGAGTCATTGCTAGAGCTGGAGAGTT
>WWET01003675.1:111088-126522 GCA_011038615.1 Limnodynastes dumerilii | reverse complement strand
TTTCCTTTCTGTTTAGACCATAGCGGAGCAGCGGCTCCGCTGCGGTCTAAACAGAAAGAAAGTGCCAGGCGCTAAACAGACCGCAGAGGATCCTAGGTAAGTATGGGGGAGTTTTCTGGCTAACCACCGACTGTGCCATTATCGGTACAAGTCGGTACAGCCTCTTCTGCCGGTACAGACTGTTAAAAAACGGTACTGTACCGGCTAAATCGGTACAGTTGGCGGGTATGGAACACCATCCCCAGAGTTAAGCTTGGTACACCATTTTCCTAGTCTCACCAATATGACCTCCAACCCACCAGTTGATCAGACATTGGAAGGGTGTGCACACTGATACGTCCTTTCATATCATCTTTGTCATCTGGTTGTTTTAAAAGATTTTTAGACCTGCTGAAAAACCAAAAAACCCAATTACAAATCACCCAACCAATATAGAAGTGTGTATACTACTGTAACTAGTTTGTAAATTCTTCTCCTTAGATACTTTTGTAAATATGTCTGTGAGTAGCAGCTGCACATCCAGAGATTGGAAGAATGTGTACAGTGTCGCAATGCTTTCAGCGGATGGTTACAGCAGATGCAAATTCGAGTTCTGCTGTAAAATTGGTCTATGTGCATGCATAGATTGTGTGTTGTATTTGCGACTTTAGGATTTTATAAACAGTCTGGTCAGGAGTTGAATCCTCGGAGGGTGCATCCAGCTTTATATTCTGGAATGTATTGAGGATACATATGGGGCAGTTTTACATGTGGGTTAACAAATGTGTTTACTTACTCATCACCATAGTCTACAGCAGTACTCCTCAACCTTTTCTCACCCTCGGCACACCTAAGCCCTTCCCAGAATTCCGCGGCACACCTAAGCCCTTCCCAGAATTCCGCGGCACACCAAAAGCAAAATATACAAAAAAAGCAGGAATTACATACACAGATATTACATTATTTTTTATTTTATAAATTAAAAAATCGCAGCTAATAACTTTTTTTTCTTATAACTAATTTACCTATGTAAGCCCCCCATCATGTGTCTGCAGCCTCCCCAGTAGCCCCCACCATGTGTCTCCAGCCTCCCTAGTAGTTCCCATTCATGTGTCTGCAGCCTCTCCAGTATAACCAATCGTGTCTTTAGCTCTCCAGTATTCCACATTCATGTATCTGCCAAGGTCTTCCAATGCTTTTTCTCCTGTTGGAGGCATTGCACTGCGGCACACTTGGCAACATCCCACTTGGCAACATCCCGTGGCACACTGGTGTGCCATGGCACACTGGTTGAGGAGCACTGGTCTACAGAAAGAATAGGGTAGAGATGTGGCTTAAAGCCTTAGTGGTAAAAGCAAACCTCAAAGTGATCTCTTCATACAAATGAAGGACACGAGAGAACATTTTCATTGGTAATAAAAACGAATTGTTCCCTGACTTCCATAAAATTTTCCTCCCCTTTGAAGTGAATTACGACCCCATTCTGCTAGGGTGCATTCTTACACAACATACTGCCAGTATGGATCTATTGTGAGAATCCAGACTTCTGTATTGGAAGTCTCTCTGACAGCTGGGCTGGGCTGGATGTGTATGGTGCCTACACTTGCTAGGGGGGGTATTTATGCAGGGGGACGAAACTATCATTGGTGCAACTGCTGAAGCAGAACCGGGGCCCATGCTGATACAAGGGCCCACAGCCATCATCACCGCACCGCCAAAGCTCCCCACCGGGCTACCTGGGATTTCATCAGGGTCGAAGCATATTTTTTGCAACTGGGCCCACAATTCGCTAATTCCGCCTCTGTATTTAAATATTACTGTAAGGAGCTTAAGCCCTCTGCATACCGTATTTCCCCATGTATGCACCTTTCTTTGAAAAATAGTGTCTTTAAAAACAGGGTGCATCTTATACAAGGGGGTTACCATTTTAACACCCAGCCGCAGTCTGACTCTAGACCAGACCCTATACACACCTCAATGCAGTTTCTCACCCTATACACACCTCAATGCAGTGTCTCACCCTATACACACCTCACTGCAGTGTCTCTCCCTATATACACCTCAGTGCAGTGTCTCACCCTATATACACCTCACTGCAGTGTCTCACCCTATATACACCTCACTGCAGTGTCTCTCCCTATAGAAAAAAAGGCTTTGTTTACACTTACTATCACTATCAATCAACCCAAGGAGCAAGCTCTCAGTCACTGACACCAACTAAATAGGAATGATTAAAATCTCAAATAGGAATTACTCTGATGCCAGATTTACTAAGCTGTGTGTTTGGAAAAGTGGAGATGTTGCCACCAATTAGATTCTAGCTCTCACTTTCCTATTACATACTAGAGAATGTCATGTAGTATCTGATGGGCTGCTATTGGCAACAACACCACTTTTCCAAACCCACAGCTTAGTAAATCTGGTAAATCTGGATTCTGTAGGGTTAGTGCAGAATAAAATTAGGAAAGTCCATTGACATAGTCCCCATATTGTTATAGGTAAATGGAATTTTCTGATCCAAATAAAGAAGATTGAAAAGATTTTTATTTTCTACAAGATAAAGCACAGAATACAAGCACATCACATCCATAACAAGCACAGTGCACACTAATCAGACAATGAGCTATCAATACCATATAAATTCCGAAAGCTCCTGTTTGTCACAATAGGTATCTTCTTATACTGTTACATGCAATCAATAAATTGTATTACCATGAAACTACAATCTTATTGCACACAGTAGGCTAATCGATGCAGGATGTCTTTATTCTTTGTAGCACATCAATCTATATGTAAATATTGAAGGGGCATAATTTGTATTTTAAAAGGATATACTTTGTTTTAATATTTAGCATTCAAGGTCAGAGTGAAACTAGTTTTAAATACTTATGAACACAGTTGGAATGATTTATTTAACCTTACATTGCAATCTCCATATACAGTGGTTTAGGTAATAATTCCCAACCCAAGAGATTCCAATGAAAGAAATCCTAAGACCAAAATACTAACAAGGAAATAATTCAGACACTGTTAAAACACCAACTTTATCAGTCATGATTGGGACAGTCATAAGGTTATCCTAAATCTTAATCTAAATTATTGGGGGCCAGTATAGTTAAAAAACAATGTTGCTGACTGTATGGGCCCATGTGGCTCTTATCTGCTGTCACTTTCTATGTGTATATGTCACTGATACAAAACAGATATATCGATTCGACCTCATGGAATACGGGGAATAGCAGAAGGCTGGATCCGATCTGTTGTCTCAACATCCATTAGTGTATAACCCTCAAAGTGGAGGCAACAAAAAAGGATTCTCCCGCTCTGATTTAACTCATCTGGCAGCTTATCCAGCCCAAAACTGGCCATTAGATGATACACAGGCCCAAGGGACTGATGTATCCTTTACCCACTGCCAGCCCCTTAAAGAACCATCACTCTGATTGGACTCCTAAACAGAAGTAAAAAAATAACCCCATTAATGCTATATTACAGCTGCTACATGATCTGCAGTATTAGAGTGTGGAGCGGTACTCACCCGCTCCCAGGTTTGTAGAGGCCGCACCGGCTGAGTTGCAGCTGTCTCCCCGGCGGACCAAGGTGAACGTGGACCAATGGGAAGACAACATCACAGGGCACGTGGACACAGCCGCCGTCCAATCGGAAGCGGTGGCTGTGGGCCAATCACAGAGAGGCGCGACGAGCCAATCAGAGCTCGCCGCGTCATTAGCTCCGACCTCGTCAGGCACTATAAAAGTCCCTGCGGTCGGTGCGGAGCACAGTAGTCGAAGCCCTGCGGCAGCCAGGAGGCGGTCTGCGGGCAGAAGGCATTGAAGCCCCGCGGCTGCCAGGAGGCGGTCCGCGGGCAGAAGGCGACGGAGCCCCGCGGTAGCCAGGAGGCGGTCCGCGGACTGAAGATAGAGAAGCACTAGGGGAGAAGCAGCAGGTGGAGGAGGCCCAGCATCAGGTTACCCAGGGAGCTGCAAAAGAGCTTCAGAGCTCCTGGGTGACAGGTAGGTGTAGGCGTTGGCTGCCTCCTACCCCCGTGGGGTTTGGGGGGGCTAGCCATCGCCACTAGGCCACCAGCGGAGATAGGCCCACACAGGGGTGGGAGACTTGCGTCTTCACCCCTGTGGCCCCCTTGGACAACGAGCAGCCCCAGGCCCTGAACCCAGCCCAAGCCCCTGGACAACGAGCGGCCCCAGTCCCAGGCCCCGAACCCAGCCCAAGCCCCTAGACAACGAGCGGTCCCAGCCTAGGCCCTGAACCCTGCCCAAGCCCCCTGGACAACGAGCACTCCCAGTCCTAGTCCCCTGGACAACGAGCAGTCCTAACCCTAGCCCCTACCCAGCCCATTCCCAGCCTAGGTCCCCTATCTGGCCAATCTCAGCCCTTCCCCCTGTAACTGGTCCAGCCCCTACTTGGCCATGTATCTGACCTTGCCCCAGCCTTGGTGGTAGATCCTGTCCCAGCCCCACTCGGACCCTAGCACTCTATCCCAGCAGCTTGCCCCTAACATAGTGTCACACTTTTTCCCTGTCCCTAACTCCACCTGCGTAAACTAATTCCCTGCCTGCGGTGGTCCCAGTACTGCAAACGGTTAGCCGTAGCTTCTGGATAGCGTGCAGTTGGACATTGGTACCCCAATTATACCCTGTTCTTGCCTGTGAGGAGGGGTGCACCTAGACACGGGTGTTTTGACTGTGTTCACTTGCTTATTGGTATCCTGACGTGTAGGTAGGGCCTGGTCTGTTGTTGAGAATTGTTTATTGTAGTTGTTAACCAGTTGAGTTCCTCCGTTGAGGCATTAGTTGGTAAGTCAGGGGGGTTAGTTCCCCTGTTAGGATAGCGGCACTAGGCCGTAGTTATTGTTGTTCTAGGCTAGGCTGTCTAACCTTTTTCCTGCAGGATAACGAGAGGTGGAGTGTACAGTCTTATCGGTAAGTACCGTTCGAGAATTGCATTGTTGTCTGGCCCCCACCACAGTGGGTAAGGTGGTTCCCTTTTGTTACAGTTGGCAAAAGAGAGCTACGCTCAGCCCCGCGTTCCCGGCCAGAATAAAACAAGTCACCCTCCAGCCAGGGAGAGGAGTCACGCACTCGCTCCTAGTGAGGCGCTCGGACAAACCAATCCCTTGTGGTAAAGGCCCTTGCTAATTTTTGTTTCCATTCCAGATCACTGGTCCAGTATTGGTTCAAAAGAAGGAGACGGCAGCGACGGTGTAACTGCTACTCATTGCCTGAGTCTGCAGGAACAGATAGGACCTAAACCAGGGACGGAGGGTGGGGAGCGGATTGTATTTGTGGAGTAGCGTTGCACGTCCGGGTCACATCATCCGTAAAGTAGTGGGTACTACAAGAGCAGCCATAGTATAAGGACCCTGGAACTGTCTGTCGCAATTTTACATTAAGGGCCATATTCAGAGATCTGTTTTTGCGATTGGATAAACTGTGCATGCGTAGTAACTTTATTTGCATACTTTACATAGATTATACGCACGTAAGTACCTCACGGACGTACTTGTGAAACGCACTTGAGGACATACGCACGCATCTCCGATGCACAGGAAAATGTAAATAAAAGTTGGAGGGGGGGCATTTAAATGAACGCGTGGAGGCGCGTTATAAAGAATCGCACGGACGGAGGACACCCGGAAAGAAAACTCTTAAATGGCCAACAGCACATACGGGAGAGGGGAGTGTCGGGGTTGTTGGTGGGTGTTACCTTGTGCCGTGCGTGCGTATAATTGCGTACATAAAAGACAGGGATCTCTGAATACGGCCCAGTCATAATTCTCTTGTATCCTCAGTAGTGGTTGCACCAGGGTTTTCCATTTATAAATCGGAGCAATAAATACACTTAGACTGTAGTTACCTATGACAATTATATAGACACCTTAGTGTGTGCACAGTACAAAGAAACCAGACCCAGTAGTGTGACAAGATGAAGCTGGATGTGCTGTACAGGAATTCATGATCAAGCACGAGTAACAAGAAATAAACAGGCTCCTCTAAAGTATTGTGGATTATAGTTTGAGTGTCAAACACACTAATATCATATATACCCATATGTCTCATGTAAAGAGCTTAATACAATAGATGAGGGGTAAAATGGACAACATGCTGTCTCTCATTCTTCATCTATGTTCTGTCTACATGGTTTCCATGAAAATATGAACTCATTGCATTGTGAAACAAGTGACTTACCATGTTCATTTTAATGTTTACTATTGTCAGCGATTTTTTTTATTTCTTATAAATCTACGTTATTGGATTAATTATTTAACATGAATTAGAATTTCATATTATACAGTTATGGAATCATTTATTCATATTAATTGTCTAATCTCTCTTGGGGAGTATCCAACACATTACTATTACTGTGATAGCATTAATATCATCCTGAATAACATGTTATTATTATGTACATGCATAAACAGCTGAAATAATCAGTTCATTGCTGCAGATACCCCCAGAGCTATCCTGTGCTCTTAGCAATATCTAATTACCAGTGTACATACTGCAAGCACACACGTACACCAGCTGATGCTGTACACTAAACTAAAATATGGAGGGCTGTGTGCTGTATACCTCCCAAAACCTACTCAGACGAATTGATTCCCTTCCAGATATATGCATGCAAGTGGGTGCTTTATGACTCAATCCAATCAATATATAGACGTATAAATAAATCAGATGCTGAGGCATCACATGCCCGAGAGTCGTAAAGCATCTGTTGTGAATTTGTTTTCCTAGTGCTCCTTTGATTCATCCTCTGTACTTAAATATTCTGTTCAACAGTTGTGAGATGTCACCTTGGGGATTTCATACTTTATAATACCGGTGTGTATCAACTGTTATCGGGTGGAGTTTAATTAATTCTATTCAATTATCTACCTCACAGACACAACTGATTGGTCAATTAGACCGAGGTAGTTATTGACATCGGATTGAAGGGGAAAATAAAGTGTTATGTCTTATTGAGAAACTGTAACAATATAATAATTCAGCAGTAAGGATAGTACCTCATACTGACTTACCAATGAAATCATTGCAACCGTTATTGTTTGGCTATCATATTCATAGTCAGTATGCTTGCAGAATACAATTGGCTAATATACTGTAATTCCATTGCAAGGCTTCTTCTAAATGACTCTTGAGACATCAAGACTGATTGCATCGGCAGAAGGACGTGACCCTCACGGTATTAGAGATGGCAGTCACATGACCTCTACTGTTTGGGCAAGCTTCACTGACAATATGCCACATCTTACAGATAGTGGAAACACTGTACATGTGATGAGGCTGATTACAGAAATATACATAGATATAGAGCAGATAAGAGTGAGAGACATTCAATCTCTCCAGGGTTATTTATTTTTGTTTATTTTTAATTATTAATTAAAGGAACCCTCCCCCAAACAGCCCTAGACCCTATTTGATCTTCAATTTTGTTGATTCAAAGATCCGATTTTTTTATGTACGCAATTATACGCACACACGGCGCACGGTAACACCCACCAACAACCCCGACACTCCCCTCTCCCGGAAGTGCTATCGGCCACCTACAAGTCAAGTAGAAAAGAGATTGAAGTCCCAACTGAGAGCGCTCTTTCCTCTTTAGCAGGAGCCAAGTGGTGTGAATAACAATCTCAGTCTCTGATCCCCGGCAATTCAGTAAATGTACATGTTAGCTCATAGAGAGAGGGAGACAAGGAATAGGTTAAAAAATGATTTTTAATTAAATCCAAATGGTAGAACAATACTATTGACTATCGTGAAATGGAAGGTGGACTGGTTTTCTGTGTTGTCCTTAGCGACATTCCCCTGTGCGCAGGGCTCAGTTACATATTGTTTTTCTATCTGTATTGTACGAGTGCTTATACCACTCTACTTGCGTGCGTATGTGTCCTCCGTCCATGCGATTCTTTATAACCGCGCCTCCCTGCGTTCATTTAAACGCCCCCCCACCCACTTTTATTACATTTTCCCGTGAGTCGGAGATGGGTGCATATGTCCCCAAGTGCGATTCACAAGTACGTCCGTGAGGTACTTATGTTCGTATAATCTACGTAGAGTACGTAAATAAAGTTACTACGCATGTGCAGTTGATCCGATCCTAAAAATGTGCATGCAACTCCCCTCGAAAACGGATCTCTGAATACGGCCCAATATCCTTATGTTTATCTAAAACTTGCATAAGTTATTAACTGTGTAAGCCTCTACCACCTCTAAAGGAAAGCTATTTTAACTACCCTTTAAGCAGGGCCGCCAGCAGTGGACAGCCATTACTATTGTCCCGGGCCTGCAGACAGATTGTTCCCGCCGATACTTACCTTAGCTCTGCAGCTGCATGTAACGGCGGTATCCTACTGCCAACACTAGCTGCTGAGAGCTGCACATTAGTGGGCCAATGCGCATAGAAGGTCTTCCCTGTGCGTCAAACCGCTGATAATGAAGGTCTGCAGCGCTCCACCTATTCGTGACATCACAGAGGCGAAGCATACCATATGTGTACAGGGCACCCAACAATTCACGGAGAGGTTAAGATAGGACTATAATCGTGAAGGTCTGCTAAATTCCATAAGTGAGAGGGAAGTGTCATGGGATTTAGCCACCTACATGCAGATTTTGGCTACTCTGTGCGTATAGAAACACTCTTAAGTCTGAATATGGACCCTTATATTGCCTGACTTATATTTCAATTCCTGGATGTACAGATGTCAGAATTGGAAAGCATTCAGAACAGTGCTTGAAGTGGAGATCAACCCAGCAATCAAAACCTCCCACAAGCCATCCAATACTCTGCAACTTTATACGCACATCATTAGACATTTTGTAATTTCCTATACACATTAGTGGACACCCTACTCAGGGGCGCCACAAACACTTCATGTTTAATTAAATGTTCTGGTTACTGCTAGGGATAAACAATGATAGCTCCCCCACAGGGCCCTTTATAGGGGCCCAACCAACCTTATTTCCCCTCCTTTTGTGTGTCCAACCAGCCTTATTGTCCCTTCCTTCTTTGTGGCCAGCCAGTCTTATTGCCCCTTCTTTATGAGTGTCCACCCAGCCTATTGCCCCTCCTTCTGTGTCCAGCCAGCCTTATTGCCCCCCTCTTTACTTGTGTACAGTCAGCCTTATTGTCCCCTCCTTCTGTTTGTTTGTTCAACCAGCATTATTGCTCCTCCTTTTGTTTGCCCAGCCAGCCTTATTGCCCCATCCTTCTGTGTCCAGCCAGCCTTATTGCCCCCTCTTATTTATGTCAGTCAAACTTGTTGTCCTCACCTTCTGTTTGTCTTAATAGTCTTATTGCTCCCTCATTGTGTCCAGCCATTCTTATAGCCCCTTGTTTATGTGTGTATACTCAGCCTTATTGCCCCTTCTGTGTCCAGACAGCCTTATTACACCCCACTTTATTTGTGTGCGGTCAGCCTTATTGCCCCCTCCTTCAGTTTACCCAGTCTTATTGCCCCCTCTTTGTGCCCGGCCAGTCTTATAGCCCCCTCTTTAGGAGTGTCCACCCAGCCTTATTGCCCCAACTTTGTGTGCAGCCAGCCTTATTGTCCCTTCCTTCAGTTTGCCCAGCCTTATTGCCCCTCCTGTGTCCAGACAGCCTTGTGTGTCCCACTTTATTTGTTTGCAGTCAGCCTTATTGAAGAGTATCAGAACTACAAGCTTTCTGGATGTAGGAGACTTGTATCAATTTTTATGGTGACAAGGTAGTCATTAGAAGTAATCACAATTTTCTCCCTAATGTGGTATCAAAGTTCCACTTTAATCAAGAGGTTCTTCCATCTTTTTGTCCTAACCCCTCAGTATAAAAGGAGAAAAAATTCCATACACTTGAATTAGTCAGAGCATTATCCATTTATTTAGATAGAACAAAAAAAAATGTAGAAATATTAAGCAGCTGTTTGTGGTGCCAGGAGGAAAGGACAAAGGTGGTGCTGCTACAAAATCAACAATAGTAAGCCCCCAGCCTTATTGCCCCCTCCTTCTGTCTCCAGTCAGAATTATTGCCCCTCTATATGTGTCTATTCTTATTAGACCTTTCATGTCCAGCTTCCCACTCCCCCATTCCAAATCCACATTCCCCATCTACTAAAAGAACTCTGTAATAAACTTACCTTCCCTGTGTCTCTTCCGGCTCTCTCCTTCGCGGAGTGTGGTGATTATAACAGTTTTACTTTTAGTTAGGGGTGGACTGAGGATTCCAAGTGACCCTGGACAAAAATCTGCAAGTGGCCAAATGTTGGCTGAATCAACTATAGGCAGGGCTAGCAAAAAAGTAGGATTAGCACAGAGTAAGGTGCCTTAATAAGAGCAGTGCAGATATATAAGGTACTTGGAGTTATGTATAGCTAATTATGTAAAAGAGTTACAATCCAATACAAAATAAGTATTTCACAACGCAATACACAGATTTATAGTGACCTTTATACAATGCAGGAAGCATCCTAGTGACTAGCAGCCAATAGAATATCCTAATGACCATCACTAAATGCAGATAGCATCCTAGTGGTAACTACCAATACTGAGTATCCTAGTAACCACCACCCAATACAGAATGTATCATAACGACCATCAACCAATACAGACAGCATCCCAGTGACCAGTAACTACATAGAAAGCATCATGGAAACCTCATTCTATACAGGCAACATCTTAGTGACCACAACCCATTACTGTGAACATCCTTGTTTTTTCATACTGAGTGGTCTCAAAGCCACCGGCCTATTGGGAAAATTCCCTGTAATTCCTATGGCCTTCTGACCCTGCTAGTACTATGGAAAATAAAATACAATGAATACAAATAAAAGAATTTGGGGAAAGTTCAGAATTGTGAATCCGGCCCTAATACACAAGTTGCTAGCCCAAAATCTTCACTGTTTCTGCACATTAACCACTGACATTTTGCCCTATGGTTATGCAGATTTTGTTTATCCTGGATACCACTGCAGTAAAGAACTGAGAATGTAAACTGGCAGCTGGTCAACTGTTGTGTGTCTGAGATGGCCTCCCACACTCTTCTTCTGGCAGCAAAGCTGCTATTTCCACTGTGTTTAGACAATAGTTCTATGTCTTCTACATCCTCCTTAATTATGTTTCTCTGCCCACTGTTCCAAAACCTGCAGCAGACACAATCTGATGCATTGCTTGAGACACAGTCGCTGTGAACAAAGGGAACAAGTATTACGTTGTTAGTTCAGAACAGTTCAACTAGATAATTGTTGGCAAGGTGTGGAGCTTCAAAATAGGTGTCCAGTGCACCCCCATGGGCTAATACGTCATGACACCACGTGGCGCATATCCAGAAGTTACCCTTTATGTTGTCTTTTCTGGTAAAAAATATAATAGAAGCAGTAGGACAAAAGCATAAAGATTACACAAGAATGTATTTATAACAAAAATAAAGGATAAACTGATCATCTAGCTCCAAGTAACTGCAGCCGTGAGATACCACAAGAGGAGTCTCAATTCCCCCAACAAAACAGAAACAAATGGGTGTAAATGTGGTAACTCTCAAAGCGCTGTAACTGCCCACAGTGGGAAGTGTCAGTGTACTAACTGAAGAATATACACACGAGGCAGTGCTGTAATGAAAACGGCAAGTGCTGGTAGAAAAGTCTTGTGTGTTCCTCCTCAGAAATGATAACCAAGAAGGAAAGAAAAAGAAAACATTTATTAGAATAACATAGTGTAAAGCTGCATAAAAACTAGCAGTAGAGTCCATACCAGGGAAGATGTAACGAAATAGACAAGCGGTCTGCTGGTAGCTGCCCATAGATGGAAATGCCCGGGAATTGGCGACCCCCATGAAAAAAACACCTGGACCCCTGGTGATGTCTGCGGGTGGCCGGTCTCTGATTAACGCGTTTCGGGCTGCCCTGAGCCCTTTCTCAAAATCTCTCTCTATTTATAACGTGTTCATCTTTAGGCCCAAATGTACATAAAAATCTAGAACATAGAATTAGATTTGTTTTACCTTTTTGTAATGGCCGTTCTTAAAATAAAACAATTTAAGAATATTGGGGTAGATCCTGAAGAACGTACAACAGGAGAATTATGCACGCCGCGTGTGTAATTCCCACTGGTTTGGGGACAATTAAGGTTAAGCTGCAGGAAGAGGATGTTTAGCGTTAGGCTGTGGAGAGAGGATGGTTAAGGGTAGGCTGTGGAGTGGTGACAGTTAAGGTTAGGCTGCGGGACAGGGGTGTTTAGGGTTATGGTTAGTGTTAGCTTACGGGAAGGTAATGGTTAGGGTTAGAGCGAGGAAAATTAGTGCCTGTCATCTCTATAATCTTCAAAGATGCTCCAGTCACAGGAATATCTCATCAGGAACTGCCAGAAAATTACTGCAGTAATTGCCAAAAAGTGATGTGTCTGAAAACAGATCAATACAAATCCTCCTGAATCTTTATTTTGATTAACAAACACATTTATCATTCATTTTATATTTATTATAGTATTATATTATAATAAAAAAATAGGTTGAAGTGTAGCTCTGGATCAGGTCACATGCTCTTAAATAAACCTAAAGGCGAAATGTATATTTATGTGTGATATTTATTTATTTGAAAGCATAGGGCCCTGCATCAGTTTATTAAATAATCAATATTACCATTAGAATACAGGAACCACAGTTGACTGCACTGCACTAAACCAATTACAACAGTGCATGTTGCTGTAAGCATATAAGAAGACCTCTCATACAATGACTCCCTCCATTCTTGGACACCGCCTGAACCAATTCTCACCCGTAATAAGCTTACAAGAAGAACCTATTTACCAATCCACAGCTGAGCACAATGACATCCATAAGATAACTTATAATAGATAGCAGAAAATACAAGACACACCAGCCATTAATAAACATATGGGAGTCTGACTGTTTGCAGAAGGAAAAGAGATTGACCTTACTCTCTCACAGTCAGACATATATTATTTAAATGTGGAAGGACGTGACCTTGCAGAAGAAGCAGTCACCTGGAAAGTGCTGAATACAGCCATTATGTAAGTAAATCTTCCTCAGCCTGACATATGCACAGGGCCCAAAGCTACCAATGTGTGACCCCAGCTGACTGCTGTAAGTGAATCTTGTTAAGTGACTGTATGTGTGTTTGGTATAATTCCAGGTAGGATCCAGTTTTCTGGTTTATCACTGTGCTCAACCAACATCTGTTTTTACAACACCCGATTCATGGGATACACAGTAAATGCACAACAATTGTATACTCGTCTTGCAGCACCCATACTAAAATAAGCACTCAAACAACTGAATGTGATATTTAAAAAAAAGGGGAATACTGTAAAGTAGATTTCTTTATTGGAACTAGATAAATTTTAAATTGTGTTGACTTTATATTTTTGGGTAGAGACAGGTGGCACTGATAGCAAGTGGGGGTGTCAACTTCTGAAATCTTAGAGACAAAAGCCATCATCAACAGGTGACCCCAACCTTCCAGACCAAAACCCTTGGGCATCAACCCTTCCCTTGCTTCCCAAGGTATGGTGGAGGAAGTAGACCAGGACCCCGGCAATTGAACGTGTTAAGCTACTAGGTCACATCACCCAACTTCTCTATTTTGCTGTATTTGTTAAATGTCCCAGACTTCCTCCTCCCCGAGGCTCAAATGGCCTCTGAAGGGTAGTCTTCAATGGCGGTTGTTGAAGCAGTATATATATATATTCTAAATGAATGGGTGCCAAAACAGGAGGGATCCATGCCTAAACCCCGTGTGTAACATTTCAGAATGGCCATAAATTAGAATTGAGTAATTTGGAAACCATCAGTGTGTGTGAGCCAACTGGGACCACCCAGGTGTTTTCCGATCATGGTAACCCATCTCTCTTTTCCCATTTTGTCTGTCTATGGTCTTTCCTCTAATGAGAAGTTCGGAGATCCAGAAAGCTCTGAAAAATGGCCACAAAATTAAACAGATTGACCTCAAATCTATCGTAAAACACGCAATGCACAAAATAAAGAAGACAACGCTGGCTGTCTACACACTCAAACTCTTAATATATGGGATAAAAAGAATCCTTTAGTGATGTCTATTCCTCTCCCCTCTTAATTTAGTAAAATAAGAAAATAAGAAATGTCTCTACCTGTCTGAAACTCTGACCACTGAAGAAGTAAAACCTTATCTGCCTCGTCTCTCTTAGCCTTCTCAGTCCTCTAGGTGACCCACTGTTGCCACACCTAATGATAGGCACTCAAAGTAGCCGGGGCCAGGGAGCTATTCATCAGAGCCTGTAGGCTATCTGAACAATCTGCCAAAGATTATAAGAGCATAACAAGCCTGTCGTTTCGGCTTGTGGCACCCTAAATCTGGGCCAATTGATAAAAGCATTGAACACGACATTGGAAACCAGGGCATACCTTATTCTTATAAAAAAATATTAAGCTAGAATAAGTCTCCAGATGCTGCAGCAAAATAAAGTGAAGGGAGGGATCAATTTCCCCGAAGTTATAAGCTACTCATATGCCGCAAACTTACGTTATATATGGGACTGACTTTCTCACTCAGAGGTTTATGCAAACACATCATTAGAGTCTAGTTTTCTGGAGGGTCTTAGGCTCCCTGCATTCCTCCATACTCCATATAGTGCAACCCCACCAAAAATGAAAGGAAATCCAATTTTGTGGACAACAAAAAAAAAAGTGGTATAAAGTTCACCATAAGTTTGGTCTTAACTTAACTATACTGTCCATTTGCCATTTATTATTAATCCAAGGTTTATTCCTGGTCTGACATCGCATCATTTCAAGATTTGAGAGTCTGAAGGAGTACACAAGATTGAACAATTGTTAGAACTTTCCTCTAAAAGCCCTTACTCCTTTTCAGTAGCGACAGAAAAATTTAGCCTTGGTAATTCCCCATTTAAATTGGGGATGATAGAATCCCCTAATTGTCTTAGGTGTGGCTCACCGGAGGCGGATCTCTTTCACTGCCTTTGGGGATGTCCGATACTTAGAGGATTTTGGTTATCAATTCGCAACTATTTAGTTACTCAGTTGGTTAACGATTTACCATTAAAAACTAAATGGGCGATCTTTGGGTGATGCCAGAGGACCAAACAGTGAGTAAGGGAGTTAAAAAATTGTTATGAGCTATAAGTGCGGCAGCCCGGAAAACAATTTTACAGCTGTGGTTACCCCCAACCTCTCCACCATTTAATTTGTTTAAAGAGAAACTCTACCACATATTTAAAATGAAATAGATGGAGGCATTGTTGGAAAGGGATAAACAGGTAGAGGGATTCTTTGACTCGCGGGAGAGTTACATTGAACATTTACCTACAAATTTAAAATAAAAAATGTATAAGGGTTTCCATCAAATGTCTTGGTACTTTTTGAGGGTAGCTCCTAATAATCCTCCTATATCATTATAACTAGATGAGCTTCCCACTTATTTCCTTTAAATAAGGTATAAGAGGGCTCAGCTA
>WWET01003675.1:26143-73134 GCA_011038615.1 Limnodynastes dumerilii | reverse complement strand
ACACCTCACCTCCTCTCTCCCTATTTAGGGAAAAAATAATATTCTTATTCCAGATGGACTGGCTAGAAGCATCCCTAGCTAAGGAATCCACATTCGGTGAGGAGGAGTGGTTAAATTTTGATAAACTTAGACACGACACGCCAGGAAGGGTACAGAAAATGAGGGATGATCTAGGTAGACTGGAGGAATGGTCAAGAGTGTGGCAACTGCAGTCTAATGTCAAAAAAGTGCAAAATCATGCACTTGGGGCACAAAAAGGTAGCCATGTAAATGCAAGCCTTTTTGCAGATGACACAAAGTTATGTAACAGGGTAGACACGCCAGGAAGGGTACAGAAAATGAGGGATGATCTAGGTAGACTGGAGGAATGGTCAAGAGTGTGGCAACTGCAGTCTAATGTCAAAAAAGTGCAAAATCATGCACTTGGGGCACAAAAAGGTAGCCAAGCAATGTAAATGCAATGAGAAAGGCAAGTCAGATGCTTGGTTACATATGGGGGGGAATGAGGAATTAGTAGCAGAAACAGAGAGGTAGTAATGCCCCTTTATAGCTCGTTGGTACGACCTCACCTAGAATACTGTGTTCAGTCCTGGAGGCCACATCTTCAGTAGGACATAAATACTTTGGAGACTGTGCAAATAAGATCAACTAAAATAGTCCATGGCCTGTGTTACAAAACATACCAAAAAGGCTATAGGAACTAAACATTTATAGCTTGGAGCAGAGAAGGGAGAGGGGGATATAATAGCTGCTTTCAAATATATCAAGGGTTGTGAACGGCTAGAGGATGGTGACATTTTTCAAAGGTAGAGGTGTAATAAACACGAGGGCATGAATATTAACTGGAGGGTGGTAGATTCAAAGGAAATTTGTGGAAAAATGACTTAACTGAAAGGGTGATAGATAAGTGGAATAGCCTCCCATCTGAGGTGGTTGAGGCCAACACAGTAGAACAGTTTAAACATGCTTGGGATAAATATAAGGATATCCTAAATCTCAAACTAAATTAAGGGTAAATAGGGACTAGGGTCAGTATAGTTTTAAATAAACAACTGGGCAGATTGGATGGGCCATGTGGCTTTTATCTGCTGTCACTTTCTATGTATCTAATGTTTGGGCTAGGAAACATCACCTCTCACATCTAACACGGTTTGCAACAGATGTTGTATAAAAAGTTTTATTTTACAGGATGAGAATATATTAGAAACGTCAAGTTCGTGATGGTGAATAGAATTATTCAGGAGTGCGTTACATCCTAAAGACGCCAAACTGAGTCTTCTGTGTAGGTGCGTTCAGAGCAGCGCTGAGACTCAATCCTAGAACCAATCTGGTGTCAGCTGGATCAATGATCCCATCATCCCACAACCTGCAGACACACAAGGAGATATTATGTCATCTATATGATAAATATGTAAAATAGAATACTGAACACCATCATGTTTCTATCATGATTGCCTTCTGCCCGTTAGCTCCAGGGCAGAGGGATCAACATCAGCTATGTGCTGTATAGGAAATAGCTGCAGTGAATGCAGTAAGTTTGAACAGACTTAATGTACTGCTGCCAGATTGCAATGGACAAAAACTGCCTAGTGATAAGACATCTTATTATGTATGCATTCTTTACACCATACAGTATATGTGCCCAGTAACAATAAGCAGCTATAGCTTTTGACAATTATAATAAACCAGTAACAATGTGAGAGAGAGAAAAAAGACATTCCCCAAAAATTCAATTTCTAATGGATCTAATAACAAGTGCATTTAAAATACTTTCCTTCCTTTAAATATTTTTTTTTTCTGTACAAAAGGCCAAAATGTGAACAAAAGCAGACAACTAGATGGTGTATGCTCCACTATATTGTATATATAATTGCCTTCCAGTGGTCAAATATCTATCAAATAAGATTATGTAGCAAAAACAGAAGTGAAATAACAATAAAATGTAACCTTTATTTATAAACTATTAAAAATAGGTATATAGGTGAAACATAAAAATCAATAAAAAAAAATACTGTTTCAAGACAAGTGGCACAACAGAGTGGGAGAGAGTATGGAGAGTGTATATTACAATATAAATCACAGTGTGAGTGAAGCTTAAACACAACCACATAAACCCTCTACTGGTTAGAGATAAGAGACAGACACAGCTAGCTGATCCAGAGCTGGACTTACACCTCTTTTTGCGTAAAAAAAAAAACAGAATGGAAGTTGCTCAATCAATTTATTAGGTAAATGTTAAACAGGTGCATGAAAGGCAGGGGGTTAATCTGCTTGCCACAGAAACAAAGGGAAAAATTGCCCCAGCACACTGCCATAAACCAGTAACAAACAATACTGTTCTATCTGTAAAATAAAACACAGAAATGTTCGTTACGCATATTTGTACAAATATAAGATAAGCCACCAGCCACCGTCAAGGCCTTTCTGTATATGGTGGTCCTAACTCTAACAATGAGAGTCCCAATGTTGGGTCTCATATATATGTTTATAAATTGAGAAACCTCTTTTTAGGTGTAAGTGTAGACCTGAGCAACACCATGTTGAACTGCCAGGGGAGGCACATTTAAATAGTGAAAGCAGAATTTGAATTGAGAGTTGATGTTTATTAGCTCAACTCTAATTTATGGATAAAACATAAAGTTCTATAATCTGAGATTTATGTGGAAGAGTAATGTATTTCCCTGCATGCAAAAGAAATAAAATAAATTCTCTCCCCTCACATTGAAAAATGGTTTATCTGAGCTGCACGCTTGCACCTGTTTTGCCCTTATTCTCAAGCTATGGGTCAGTCCCAGCATCTGATAGTAATATGACAGAGTATACACACAATATAAAAGACATATGAAAAAAATGGCAAATATAAGTATACCCTCTTTAGTCTTTATAGGAAGCACAATGCCTCAAAGGAACCTGCCGTCTCAAGGTGGAGCTTCGCCCTACAGGGGCTGTATCTGTCCCTTCCTACTACTGAAGTGCTTAGACACAGTCTAAATGCATTATGCAAAAATAGTCAGAGACCGTGTGAACTGCTATTCTAGCCTCTGTATCTTTACTACTTACCCTCATCCTCCAACACACCTACTATCTATTGATTAACACGCCTTCTGTCCACATCCACCGACTCTTGTTAAAGAAACACGTGTTGGGTAAGGAGACACTGAGGTACACCTCAGTCTCCCTATTTAATTTCATACTGTCCCTCACCAGTGGCATATTTTTGCATTATACAATAGACTGCGTTTGGACACTTCAGTAGTAGGGAGGGACTGATACACTCGCCCTACAGTTCCAGAAAATGCCCTGAAAAAGTAAACAGCTACTTACAAACCAGTGCAAATTATTTAGGATCTAGAAGTACTGTTACTGGACACTACTGCATTTTCACCAGATCACTGTGCTTATAACATAATAAACAAGTGTTTGGAACGATATCCTATTAGTGTGCACGCTCCCAGGATCCTGTTTTATGGTTACAAAGCACTTGGCAACGTTTGTTTTGATTTTATAATCTGCCATATTTTACGAATCATTGATGGAACAATGTCAGAAGAACAGATAGTAAAGAGAGCAGAAAATCATAGAACAGCAGGTAAATTATGGGTGTACGGGGAATCAGCAGGGTGGTAGTTGTTAGCGAAATGAAACAAAAAATGTAATGTAGCTAATACTCAGCTCTGCCCTGGCTGAGTACAACTGTACTAAGTCTAGAGGAATACCTGAGTTACTAATGGAAAGAAAACATACATGTAGAGACTAATATTTACATAATTACATTAACCAGTCATAAGCCAGCTGGATGATCTGGACAGTGGTTTCTTCCTTGTGTTCAATTATCAAGTAGTATAATTAACTAGCAAAGCAAAGCTTAATATCTTAATTTAGAGAGGGCAGAGGAGAACAACCATTGGTGGCACAGAAGTATAAATCAGTGCAGTGGGAAGCAGAGGCGGGGAGTTAGGTGGAAAGGTAGTAAGCTTTGCTGAAGAAGTGGGTCTTGAGAGGCTGCGTAGGCCTTTAGTGAGAAGGAAGATAGATACAGTGGTGGAAAGCAGGAGGAGAGAAGCCCTAATGTGGAAGATTTAATAAGTATGGACTGGAGGAGGCAGTCTTTGGTTAAGCACCTTTGGGTAAGATGTGACTTATACTTCTGATAAAGACTGCTTGAACAGAACTCTAGGAAGGGGAGCTAGTATAGCAGTTTACATAAAGGGAGTTAAATGTATAATATGTCATAATAATTCTCTTTAATATTGTCCTAATTCTTTTTTTAACCAGAATATAAATGTAACCATCTGCTTTTATTATGAGTAATTAGATTCTTTGTAACATTTTAAAAACGGTATTACTTGAAGAATTTCTGAAATACCAATCAATCCATCTCTCTTTGAGAAAACTTTATAAATATTTAAACATCATGTGACATATAGATCATTCACCACATTCACGATAACATATTCACTACACGGATCTTCCCAGAAACTCGCTGGAAAAGATCTGTAATTTAGCTAAATTGATCAGCCTCTGTGAAGAAATGTAGGCAGAATGATAAATACTATTAGTAAGAGGTTTCTAATGACTCTCATAAATACAGACTGTTCAATGAATGACAGATTCTAATTAGATTTAAAGACAAAAAAAAAACACGAACCTACATATATATCTACTAAAATGAAAAATAATAATTATGAGCAAAACAAACTGCTTGATTTCCTTGGTCCTTTTGTATAAGGCAGAGCACGTTTTGCACATAACTTGATCTATACACAGAAGTCCAGGAAAATCGACACTGGTATCAGCATTATCCCCTTAGATTGGATGTAAGGATAACTCACCTTGCACTAGAGTAGTATGGATTGCCTTCCTCCTCAAAGCGTTTTATGATTGGCTCCTTCAGGGCAGCTTCATCTTTTTCTGAAAACTGGTAGTAAAAAAAAAAAACAGAGAGCGTTACATCATCATCTGTTATAAATATATATATATATTGGACGGAATAGCTGATAAAGATTGGCACCTAAAACCTATCCCACAGAAATGAGATGGAATTTGTTATGATAACATTTAAATACAGTCTTATGTAATATACAACTGATGTGGTTCTATGGTCCCCAAACTTTTGTTACTACTCTCCAATTCAACCAGTATGAAATAGGCCAATTAACAGACAATGGCCCGGATCCAGAACTACGGCCGTCTTCCACAGACGGCCATAATTTGCTACAGACGGCCGTAGTTCTGGATCCGGGCCGAGGATTGATGTTGTGTTCTACTTATGCACTACACACTTAAAGATACAGCAAATTACAGAACTCAGACAACTCTTACTTTTTTATGCCAAACTATAACCTATTTATAACCTATTTATAAATTAAATAAGCAGAAGTAGAAGTTAGAAAAGCAGTATACGAAGAGTTTGGAGCATTTGGGGTTTCAAGGGACAAGTTCTCAGAATACTACAGATAAGAAAGACAACAAAGATCATGCAAATTTACTGCAGAAGCTGCTGCACAATGCAATGACTGTCAATGACACACCAAAATGAACTGTTGCCAATAAGTTTTATTTTTACATTTTTACCATACAGATTTAAGTTTAAATGGATGTCAGTGGATTGTAATAGGAGTAGTAATATTCTGCATTTCCTATTGTTGTGGAGCTAAATTAACAAAAAATATTGTTTATTTCTGGTGGTATTTGAACTATTCAACTGGCTTATGTCTAATCAAAACTATGCATATAGTAATAGGCCAAAATGAGTACCATGAACAGTTTTGAATTAACAATGTATTGAAGACCTTCCAAAATGAAAATCAGTAAGCAGGGGTCTGGACAAGAACAGAGTGATAAAGTCACTCAGGAATCCCAGTTCTAACTACGCATTTTTAATAAAGACATACAAATTTTTTCATTTCCATACAACAAATATCCAGAGTTAGGTCATAAATATAAAAGTGGCCAAAAAAAGTGATTAAAACAATGCAGATCAGTGTGTGCAATAATACAAGACTGAAAATTGGATAAGAGCATCGTTAAGCTACAGAACAACAAACACAGCTAATGGTTTAAAAAAAACAAAACACCTTTTCACTGGCTTATAAAGCATGACCACAGGGCAAACAATTACATCTGTAACATGAAAAAAAATCATGCAGACAGTCTGACATTATTTCAAACTTAATGTAATAAATTGCCATGAATGCTAATCACATTAGCTTCAAAGCATAAGAAACCAGCATGATTGTTTTGCATGTTCTAATAGCAATGCCATAAATCAATGCCTTCCATATATATAGAAACAGGAAAGAAATTAATCATCTGAGTGTTTTCAGGGTGGGAAAGGAGAGACAGTTACACCACTGGAAGTGTGTAAATGACACAAAGACAACATATTACAAGGGAGTAATGACTATTGACAAAGTTGCCACCATTCATGATATAGGACACGTATACGTCTAGTTTAACCACGGCAGCTGGGAAATAGAATGTGCTACACAAGACTAACGAGGGTAAGTTGAATCATTTGCTTTTACCTGTTGTGCCATTTATAAACTGTAATATAAATTGTCAGTTGTACAGTGACCACATTACGCTGTAATGAAAGGCCTGATAATAGGTAACAATGCCAGTGGTTCCTTGTTCTGCAAATATTACTCAAGATGTATTTTATTTTTACATTTTATTAGGATTTTTCAGTGTATAATGCACATTATACATGCTACATGAGTAGCAATAGGAAATGGCTGTAGTGTTATCATGTGACAGTAATTGACATGCAGCTGTGATGGGCTACTAATTTAAATTAAACTGAGACACTTGCATCAGTTTCCCATTTAAAGCATTGTTACAAGTCCATAAATATGACTTTCTACGGGCTCCCATAAGCTTAAATTTGCAATAAATCACTGAAAACACAGGGGATGTATAGGAGTTCTGAGATGAGTGCTCAAGAAATCCCATAATATAAGTGTACTGAAACCCAGCCATTAGCCCTGTATTAAATTGGCCTATATTGTCTTAGTCAGATTGACATTGGATTCAGCCTAAACGCCATGAATGATAAATATCTCACATATAGCTCCACCTCTCTCCAATACAATTTGTAACAGTGCAGATACCAGGTACCTACCTAATTGTGATTATACTCTGTAATGCCATATTTAGAATGTCTAAGCAACAGAAGGAGCTAGTACCAATTGTACAGCTGTACTTTAAATGCTTTTAGTGTTAAATGTGTGACAGTAAAGTTCAGATTCTCTTGTACAGTATAGATCCTTACAGAGCAGTGTATCACTATTTCAAATATTCAATGACTAAGAATGAGAGAACCAAACTTCCCTACATCTTTACATGCTGCTGATCATGTGTAGTATCCACATTCTAAATTATAAGCGTTTTAACATTTGCTGAAGACACAAAACAGCTGCTCCTAGAGTCCATCAAATGGCTGCGTTGTTTGAAATGCTGAGTACACAGGTGGAATATATGATGCTTGGGAAATATACAGTGCTATGTTTCCATTCACCATACTATTTATTTGGGAAAAATTTCAATATTTTATTATTAAAGCTAATCTGTGAACCACTGAAGATAAAGTGTTAATGTATAACACATCCGTAACATATATAACAAAATACATCAATTGTATATGAATGAGCAATTCGTTTTTACTGCTGGTAACACCCATGGTCACTCACCGTCTTTCCTTCTCTTGCTTTTTGGTCTTTAGCGATTGTAGCCAATACCGTGGCAGCTTGTTCTCCACCCATCACTGAGATACGAGCATTTGGCCACATGTAAAGAAATCTTGGGCTGGAGTGCAAGAGACAGGCATGTTAAAATCTATTTCAAAATAGTTTATGTTTAATAGCACAATTATAGTGCAAGATGGACACCTAATAGTCATGATCAAACAGATAATAAGATATTATAACAATAATGTAGCATAAAATTGTTACAAAAACAGCAATCTAAAACAATAACAATCAGCAATAAGAGTTCCTCCTTACTACATAATAAAGCACAATCTTGCTATCAGCTGGTCATTTCCCTTTCTCATGTGTCCTAAATGGACAATGTTAGTTCTCGTCTTTTCCCTTTACTACCACAAAACTTTCCCAGTTCATCTAAACAATGTATTTCATACACCCAATCGTTAAAGACATAATAACCTGTAAAAAAAGAAAAAAAAAAGGTCTATCCAAAGTGGATGAAATCATAATAACCACTTCCAAAACTTATGACAACCATTCTTAAATGTAAAAGGTAACAATTAAAGTTTTCTTTCTCTGAAGTGGAATTCCATAATAATAATAAATATGCATGTACATATCAACAGATAACTGCGGTTACCCATTTCAGTTGACCCAAACTTAGGGGCTAAGCCACCCGGTAATATATGGTTAGAAATTGAAGGAGCAGAATTTAATTCTGCCAAACTCTAATAAAAAAAAACCTTGATATTCATGTATATAATAAGCATTTTATGTATTTACTATTTTATTTATGGCATAGTGTCCGTGACATTATGCAGAGACCACTAACCTGTATGCTCTGCCACACATTCCATAATTTCCAGCCCCATAAGAACCTCCAATTATTACAGTTATTTTTGGAACATTTGCACAGGCAACAGCAGTCACCATTTTGGCTCCATCCTTTGCTATTCCACCAGCTTCATAATCACGGCCAACCATAAAACCTAATACAGATAGGGAGATATTAAATTTGGGTACAGCCACAGCTGAATGCGTTTGTATGTAGGTCATTCTCCACATAGTAATTCTGGATGGGAACAGTTCTGCAGTCATTTTATAGAGCTTTTCTCACTTCCTATAGAGCTCCATTACCACTTGGAGGGGATAACATGAGACCAATCAGAGGCACAATCCCTTAGCTGCATATAGTGAAAGGTCCTATCACTACCCGCTTCCCCTTCAGCTGCACAATGTAGAACTTTGTATTTGGCAATTGAGATGGGGACAGACCACCTAAAAATATATGTCATGACATATTTGTCGTGTAATTATACAAAGCAATACACACTACCCATATATACAGATCCGTTATTACAAACGCCATTTGGTCCAACATATTTTATTAAGTGTCCTGGATAGAGTATTGCTTCCCAACAGTGTTCAACATGCCACCTGTGGCACACATACTACTAGTTAAGAACCCATGGGCTAAATGAAATAAAATGCCTCTCCTTACTTATTCGCCCATTATTATTAAACAGCCACAATATATTTTGCTTAATGCAGCAAACATAATAGCTTCATATCAATGTTTTTTCAGAACACTAACAATCTTACAATACGCAGGTGCAAGGCCCCATTTATACAACTGGAGAGGTGCACAGGAATAGGTCGCAGCTTTCTCAAAACACAATCAATGAGCAGCTTCAATGTTATGGCAAAGGAGCTCATTTTATTCTAGCCTCTTGAAGCCACTTCTCCAAAACTATTGCAGGAAGCTCTCTACAGAAATTGGTTTCGACAAAGTTTTCTGAAATTATTTCACTACTTATTGGGAATCCTAAACATATGGAACCAAAAACAAATAAACAGACAATGGGGTAGATCCAGACCTAAGTGCTTGTCACGTTTCATCGCGTAATATGCATCTTTGCTGGCTTATTTTCTATGCAATCCCCTCGCTCGTACATACTTTGGCCGTTTTACACTTGCCAAATAGTACCTTAACTATTCAAAGCGTAACTACTGACATGCGTAAAGGCTACACGTACGTAAGTGTCTAAGCACGCCCATACTGTACAATTTAAATGCCTCACCCCGCCTCCGAAGTGTAATTACGGGTGTCGTATGGATGTCACACCCCTTCGTTGCTGTTGATACGTGGATAGTACGTACGTTAAGAGTTACGTGGCGTAACATCTGCTCAGTTGTTTCAGTGAAGACATTTTATTTCTCTTCCAAAAGAGATTAGCAAACATCGGCCTCAAAACCATGGAGAGGAATGACAGACTACATTGCCCTTGGATGCTTCCATGGACATTATTCAGCTACTGGTTACAGACGATTAGTAACACAATGCTTCTTTTATTCAAGAAATAAAACAACAAAACGTTAGTTATAAATAGTAAGGGACCAGTAAAGGGACAACTAATCACCAGATAACGTTATGCAATTAGGAAACATGTAATATTCCTTCCAATCATTTGTTATCCAGTGATTAAGATTACCCTATAAAATGAAAAAAAAATGGTAAACAAGAAAACAACGATGAGAATCCAAATGTCACAAATGACTTCAGGAACCAGTAGATATATAAATGTTATCGCATAAACTGAACAAAATGCAGATCATGTAGAGTAAAAGTGATCGGATGTTGCACGATGCTCACCTGTAATATTTTGTAAGAAGAGGAGGGGAATGTTTCTTTGACAGCACAACTCAATGAAGTGAGTAGCCTGCGGATGATATAAAGACAATGACAATCCGAATCCCCATTAATATAGATATTAATATAGATATATAGATAATGGTCCGGAGTCACAGTTACGTAGTTTTTGTCTTACGTACGTTGTCTTAGAATTGAGCTACTATGCATGTGTAGTAGCTCAATTCTTAAAACAAGGTACGCAAGACGAAAACTACTTAACTGTGAATCCGGACCAATTTCTTTTACTTTACTTTTAACATAAAGAAAGGTTCTATGTAGGGTAAAATAAAGCATTGTCCTTATCTACCTCTTATTGCCTTATACACAAGCAGGAGAAAGGAGGTTCATTCTTTTTTTTAGCATTTGGAATGCAGGGAAGAACGTACAATGGGTTAAAGTCGTGTTAGCTGCAAGTACCAGCTGTAAGGAACTTGAGAAAACATTTCATTATAAAATGGGTGCAGTGTAAGTGGATACATCTGACGGATGACCTGGCTAGTGGCAAATTGAATTTTCTTTAAAAGAGCACATACATGTATGTTAGAAAAGTTTCAGTGGGTGTATGGCACAGCTGTTCATTGAATAAGTAGGGTGACATTGTACTTCAATCAATAGTACATCTCTATCACTTTGTCATAGCTATTTCTCATCTAAGGGCTAGCCTCATTAAATTGTCTCCTCAGCTACCCAGGAACCTTGAGACTTCAGCCATGGCAACTAAGAATCCCAAACCCCTCTTCAACAAGAGAATGAAAGCTTTTCCTTTACTAAAAATACCTGAAACAATCAGACATTTAAATCAAAATACATCAATTTTACATTTTTGTTTAGTACCAGTAACTTTTTTGACAAGTAGTACAAGCCACATGTGAACAAGTTAGAATATTGTACCAATTTAAATTGACTTTACACACTAGGGGGTAGATCCAGAACTACGTCCGTCTTCCATAGATAGACATAATTCAATGAACAATAGCTACTGCGCATGCGTAGTAGCTATTGTACATAATCTGCGTATCGTTTTGATACGTAGATTGCGTATATGCGGTCTTTTTTTACTACTCTATCCTTCCTAAATAAATTATAACCAGGTATAGCTAGGCCCCAGTCATGAATTTCATTGCCCCATGATTCTCATAATATCCAGATTATCCCTTGCCATTATTGCAATTAGTTTAGGGATTTTATTTCCTAAGCTCCTAGCATTTGCACACATTGCTCTGAGAGGTTGCATTATGAATCTCCTATTCTTCAGTTTATCATTATTTCTAGCTATGTTTATATTTTCTTTTCCATTAGTTTGCTGAGGCTATATTATCTGTCATTATTGACTGGCCACACAACACTTCTTTGTTTGGGGAGCAGCTATTTTTATTATTTGTATCACTGCCCCTTCTAGTTTAAATGGTTTCTAATAAAGCATTCAAACTGCTCACTTAGAATATCTGTTCCCACAGAAGATGGGTGCAAGCCATCCTTTTATACAAGTTTTTGTTTTGCCAGATGGCATGGGTATATTCTATGAACCCAAATCTTTCCTAATGACACCACTTCCTAAGCCACGGATTGAAATCATGAATGCGCTTCATTCTGCCTTCTTCAAATCTGTGTATTGGCAGAACTTTAGAAAAGTGCTCAGTACAATTGATATTAAATCTCCTTCATATTCATATGCAGCTGTCTTGGTGTAATATCCATCTCAGATTATTATTGGAATATAATCTGGTGTGTTATGGAATTTGGGATATAATTTGGTGTGTTACTGGGTCAAGTATACCATGCCCATAAAGCACAAATATTACAGAAGCCAGGAAATAAGACACAACCACCTAGTGATTCTCTCTGTTACTCTAAGACAACACAGGAAGATCTGCATTACACTCTGCTAGGTACTCGCCTTTTTTGCAGATTCTGAGAAAAGGACACCATTGTTTCCAATAATACCAACTGGATATCCAAATATTCTGGCAAATCCTTTAAAATTAAAATAACAGAATATTCATTTAAAACAAATATTAATATTAATGATAAAAACTAACTTAAAGCTTTTAAAAATTCCAGTTAAAAAGAGAAAATATAATATATGCCACTTTTTAGGAAATATAGAACCATTATCGAAAAAACACTACAGTGATTAAATGATACAAACTGTATATTAAATTGTATGTATATTGTAATTGAAAGGAGGTGACGGGCCATAAAGCTCATCTAGCATGATCAAAGATAACCCACGTCTGGCAGGTTCACTAAGCACTCCACTGCAACTATCTGTAGTGCTAAAAGAATTGTCTCTCAAGATATACAAATTATATTGAAAATCTTAATGAGAACATATCAAATATAATACACAGGGACAGTTTTTAAAGGAGAATATTGTACCTGTTACCAATGTGTCTCCATAAAGAGCCTTGAACTCATCAAATTTGCTCCCATCCACAACCCTGGCAATCACCTATAATAGAATGAAGTTGTATATGAAATAAAAATTTCATTCTGTGATTTCTTGTAAGAAAGGGACAGAGATGTTATACATATGTGGGTAGAGGTGCGTTTGATGGAAATAACAATAAGAGGGACACTGTAAACGTTGGGGTATAGTGGGGGAACCTTGATTCAGGGCACTTTTTGACTTGAAAGTGTCTTGAAACTGGACACTTCCCTGGAAACTCCAAGACCCATTGGCACCGGTCTATTCAACTGTACATATGCCAATCTAATCATTGAAAGGATCCAGCGTGCCAGAGGCAGTCAAGGGCCACCCATCCCATTTTGTGCGCATCATAGAGCATAAACGAATGAGTTCTTTTGCGTAGATATGTTATGGTCCATGTAGCATTTAAGTGCATGAACCACATCCAACAGTCGCAAGGACGCATCCAAAAGGTACAAAGGAGGGGCCCCAGTTCTGACACCTTATGAGCTTAGGAATTAGCAAGTAGATACACTACCTTCCAAGTGATATAACGTAAGTTAACCGACTCCAAGTGCTCAAAAGGTTCTTTGGTAAAAGCCTAGAGAACCAAATTCATATCCCATGAATCAATAAGTTTCACATGGAGGACCATGAGAATTTGTGAGAACTGAGAAAATCTTGGTTTCGCTTGACTGACTGGAAAAAAAAAAAGGGAATTTATCCCCAGTGGCTGCCTGGAAATTTTTTTCCAACTGGGAACTAAAAAGAGTCACATCATCAAAGGGAAATGATTCTAGGGTAAGCATGGAATCAGCATCCGCTGACCATGAGTGTAGCAATAATCATCATCATTCTAGATGCTATGCTATAATAAGCGTGAATAGTTTGCAATTCACTGAGGTAGCATCTAAAGAAGCCTCCCAGATATGCTCCATCAAGACAATCAAATCTGCCCACAGACGATTTTCTTGTAACCCCTTAGCCAGGACATCTGCCCACACCTAATTGGCTTTATTGACACAGGCAGTATATGTGCCTGTTACAACCAGACTTCCCACTGCATAAGAGAAGCGTAATAAAAAAAAAATCACATTTCTTATCCATGGCGGCCTTCAGTGAAACCGCACCCTGCACTGGAACAAGAGTGGATTATAGGTAAGTGAGCAATGGGAGTGTCAACCGTGGGAGTAGTCTTCCATTTAGCAGACTCCTCTGATGGTAAGGGGTAAAGAGAATTTTGATGGCATATTGAATTTGTGGTCCTGCTTCTGTCAAGCCTCTAAAATAACCTCTAATAAAGGAGAAAAAGGGAAACAGACAAACTGCTGTGGCTGCAGTCCAGAGTCGAGTGATCTGTGCCTGAAGCAGACTTTCTGGGTGCTCTGGAGCTGTGAGCGCTTGTCGTCTCTTGTATAGAAGACTACAGCAGTGCGTTGGGGGTAAGGAAAGCCTGAATGGAGAAAGCCCGCAGGCTATCCACTCCTGGGGAAACGTCCCTGAGCAATGCTCATCTGTCTGAAAAGTAAGAACTTATACAAAAATAAGGAATAAAATAAAGTAAGGGCCCAAAAAAACAAGCCCGAACTCTATAAAAAACCTGGATACTCCCTGTAGGGGAGGGGCAGAGTGAGGGCGGAGTATTCAGTTTAAAAAGTCTAAAATTACTCTGACTCTAGTATCACCAACACTATTCCCCAACATTTGCAGTTTCCCTTCTATAGGATGACAGAGAAATGGATATATCAGCAGTTTTTCACAGTGTGCTTTGTGATTTGGATTACACTTCCCTTTATATTGCCTGTCCATTCCCCAATGCTCTGTCTCTGCACCAGTGCAGCCAGGTGATCCTGCAAGCACTGGGGCACATCCTGTCTTTACCATTACTGCAATTATTATGGATAATAGTCAGAAGCGCTGTGTTATAGATGCCAAGGACAATATTATGAGAGCATTAGATGTGTAACACACAGAGCCTGATCCATTGTGCCTTGACTGATTGTTCTATCACTTCATGCTCTTTAACCGCCAATGTGAAAGAAGAGAAGACACGATATTGCGGTGCGGGTTAAACATTTTAACATGGATGGCTTTGAAGCCATGTTAAATGTAAATGCGCAGTGACAGCTCCCAACCGTTACTGTAAGAGTATAATTAACAGCGCCAGCAAGTGTTGAAAAACAAAATTAACAGCTCAGTGACATTAATAGAAATATTCTCCCGCAGGCCATGCATATCATTACCCAATAGGAAATCAAGGAATACAATCTACAAACGCTTTGAAACCCCTGACGAGTGTTTTCTCTGGGAGTAAGTGGTCCACCAGGTGGCAGACAGTGGGGATAAGATAATGGGTCTGTTTAGCCATCAATAGGAACAGGGGGGTGAAACCTTATGTTAGCAACGTAAATTCTGTCTGAAGAAATCTCCAGCAGTGCTTTAGAGTAATCCTAAATGACGCCATGGGACGTCAGCATTCATCTCCACTCCCTTTTAATCATTTTCTTGTTAGCCTTACTCTGCTAGAATTGCATTAAGCAGTGAAATACTTTCACACCTAGTTAAGAGAGTGTATGTAAATGGTTGCCATATATAAAGTACAGAAATATAGTTATGTAGATTTTCCGGCATGGCTTATAATGTTCTTGACATTAAGTAGGAGAAATTGATTCCTTATGTAATGTTATGCTATTAGTTTCAATTCCAATCCCCCATTCCTCTCTTGTCACTTGAAGAGTAGCGACTGGAAGCAGGGAGAATGGCTTCATGCACTCCTCTCCCATAGAGTAGAATGACGGGGTGCAACTCTCTATAGATCTACAGTTATATTCCTGTATTTTACATTGATAAATAGTTAATAGAGTTAAAAGGGATTAATCCTATCCACTCATTATTCTAGTAAATACAGTTACATGTACCACTATAAGAAAGACAGCTAATGCATTTCAAATGTCTGTTACAGAAGATAACCTGATAGGATAAGAAATCACATAGCCTATAACTCACAGATATCAGCTATGTCCATGACACAGTCAAAAACCAGCTGGTAGGTTAATTGTCTGCTGAATAAATTAATGTTGTGTGTATGTGTTAGGGACCTTAGTATGTAGCTGGAATGATGTGAATGTGAAATATTCTCTGTAAAGCGCTACATAATAAGGCCACTATATAAAAACCTGTTAATAAATGAATAAATGACTCACCACAGATGTATTAATTACCCTTGTTGTTACAGGATGAGAAAATGTAAGAGGATCTTGTGAGATACAATTATACAATGCAATAATATCAATTGATACTTATTAGGAAGAAAAATAAAGCTAAATATATTAAAATGATGTTTGCAGTTTGCTTTTCAATATCCAGTATTTCTTTTGCCATGTTACTATTGATAAGGAAAGCTCTTACCTCTCGGACATCAAAATTCTTTTTCAGATTGTCACCAACAACCCCATACAGTTCATCTGCAGGAAAAAGTGGATCCTCAGGTTTTTCTATCGTTACCTAATAAACAAAATAAAAAGGATAGCATTATAGCAAAAAAATTATCTATAATAATCTATCTAATATCTAATTTTTGGTCAATGCAAATTTTTTATGTTATAACAGACATCCGAAAAAAAATTCTTTATTCACAGAGATTGCACATGGGCTGTATGAACCAGAGACGGGCCTACCACTGATGCAGGTGCTGGAGCACCATAGGGCTTCTTGTGAAAGAGAGGTCTACCACTACACATAATAACCTGGTTGCTTGTTTATTAGTAATAGTCTCCCATAATACCTTGATGCAAATGCTACAGAGCCAAAGGTCTTGCAATGGGACAACAATGACTCACTTTGCGAAACCACTGCAGCCTGGGAGTGAGACATAGCCCTACATGGAGGAACTATCTGCTGCCATCACAGATATTAAAGTGACAATGGGTTTTGAGGGCATTGTAAAGCTGCCCACACACTAGAGCGATAATCATCTCAGCATGAGTTTTTCAACTATTGTCTCTAGATAAAAGATCAGATATTGGTGCCACAGACTATGTGATTATTGTCCAAAAAAAAAAAAAAAGGTGTGATTTTCAATTTTAGCACACTATAAAAAATTGTTTACACACAGATCATGCGATAATCTGAAATTCTAATCAGATATGTCCTAATGATTTCAATAAAAGCCAGCGCAGAGGATGATTGACAGCACCCTTGAAGATGGCCATCTTTGCATATGGTTTCCATAAAGTGAAAACAAAAGGAAATTCATAGAAACATTCAAGGTCTTTTCATATCCATCGTACATGCTATCACTGTAAAAAGGAGGTCAGCTGAATGTGTATCCAGTGCAATACACAGGAACCTACTGTTACGAGATTTGTAGATTTACAAAGTCACATCCCAAAGGTGTTTATCATCAAAAGAAAAAATCTGTGAAAATATTCAACGAGTACCTGAAACGCCCACACACACCACAACATCTATCTCGAGAACCGATAATCAATAGGGGATCTCGATTATCATTAGTTTTCTGTAAAAATCTGTATCACACACTACAGCAATATTTCTTCCAAACTGCGATAGAAGGGGCACTTTAAAAAGAAATGACGCTACTGTGGGGTATTTTAGAAACTCAACACATTAAAAGCATGAACTTACATCTGCTAAAATTGTAACTATTTTTACATGGAGAGACAGAAGACACTGTTAAATGAAATAAACCAAATATAAAGTAAGAAACGTAAAACTGGGGCATCAGAGCAAGGAAAAATATTTGAAAAGACATTGAGAGGTGCCTGTACTGTCGAACACTAATGTGGAGCATTTTAAGAACTGAGGTACAAGTTTTTTCCCTGTATAAATTTTGTGCAGGGTAATTAATTCCGCATGGAAGAAGGGAGTGAACTCCTGCTGTCACTCCCCTCTCTTGTGCAAACTTTACAGCAGATACGCTTCCATAAGGCTGCCTTAATGCAAACGTGTGGATCAGTGGTCCGTCCAACTGGTGATCCACATGTAACTGTATAACCCAGCACATACCGTATAATTAACATCCCACCCTGCCCACCTTGCGTACTTTTAGCTGGCAGAGGGGAAGAGTTCCATATGATAGGAGATATGCGTGTAGAAAGAGCGTAATGGCCAGTATTCAGAGTACCGGACATATAACATATACGTCCGGTGTTTAGCAATTTTTACCGCTCCGCATGCGTAGTCATTTTTTAACATAATCTACGTATCTTTTTCTTAAATTACGTTAAAATATTACTACACATGAGCAGTAGTAAAAAAAATCGCTAAACACTGGATGTATATGTTATACGTCCGTACTCTGAATATGGGCCAATATGTGGGGTGGGGGGCACAAGCACCCTCCCCTGCATGCAGTCCACTTAACACTTTGCGCGCATTAGTTGGCTAACGCATTTCAGTGACGATTCAGTCCCATGTGTCAAACATACCACAAAATAATCCTGTTATTTTTCTTAATGTTATGTTTCAGAATATAAGATTCTATAGATGACTGTAAAAGCAACTTACATCAAGCTTCTTTTTATAATTCAAGCTTCTCACTGATTTCCGGGCCAGGTGAAGGGCATGGCTGTCATCTAACGCAAAATGGTCGGTGACTCCAGATTTTCTGGAATTATCAAACAGCTTTAATCACTCATTTTTCAAAATCATCAAATCCATTTTTAAATAAAGAAGATTGAATAAAGAGAGATTTGCACACGAGCATTAGACAGCATAAACAGTGGATGTGTGCAGATCTTCACATGGAACCTTAGACTTGAGAAACACACATGGTCCAAATTACTATTAATACGAAACTAAGAACATTAGCAAGACAAGGCAGAAAGGATAAAACAGTAGACGTTCCTCATTATAATAGAACAGTTTTAATGCTCTCTTCTGTGAATTGATTTTTTTTTTATTGTGTGACAATTATTAACAACATATAAATATTTTATAAAGGTTTTTGCTTGGAGATAAAGTGGTTTCTAATCAAACAATGAGCCTGTCCACATTCTGCAGCTAATAAAAAGCATGAGTGTGCAAAACAAAGGTTATTTAATAAGTAATGAGCAGTAACACATTTACAACAACTGGATAATTCCCTATGAAATATATGTTACATTATAAATGCATTGAATGACAGTCAACAAATGGCTTAGAATTAAAATATTACTTAACTAGATAAAGTGATACTTTCATGGACAGAAAAATATTGCATGACACCACAATGCAGAGTCTCCATATTTACTGTAAGTCTACCAAGAAGAGACTCTAAGCTGGCTCATCAGGTGCTGTGAAACTACAACTTCAAGATGCGGATACCTGGAACAGTATGCAGGGAAGCACAGCTCCTAAAGAGCCACAGCTTGGCCAGGGCTGCTCTAATGTGTGTATGCATTCTTCTGGTTTGGAATATAGGTCCAGATTCACAGTTACGTACGTTTTTTTAAAGAATTGAGCTACTATGCATACGTAGATTATTTACGCACCATTTCTGTAAGTAGATTGTGTAAGCGCGGTCTAAGTATGAAAACTATGTAACTGCGAATCCAGACCATACAGTGTAAGTGACCATGGTAAAGACTAATGTTATATAAATAAGCACATTATATATATATATATATATATATATATAAATAAAGGAGATGTTGCCTATAGCAACCAAACAGATTCCAGCTTCTCTACTATGTAATAGAATCTGTCACCTCTAGGATCTCAGAATATGTAGATTCCTATATAAAAAAGTATGTTTGGAATTTGGAATCATACCTTAAAGATTCTACACAGGTGCTTCAACTGTTTGAGGACTTAGAGTGGAAATCCACTTATAATTTTTGCTCCATAGATGTGAAGGCCCTCTACACTTCCATCCCCCATGCCAAGGGGCTGGAGGTGCTGAGAGAAATATTATCATTGGATCCTGAACTCTCCGATACAAGGGTTAAATTTATTCTAGATTGTGCAGAGTTTGTACTTAAGAGCAATTATTTCCTCTTTCTGGATGACTATTATCTCCAGATCACCGGGACGGCGATGGGCACGATTTTCGCTCCCAGTTTCGCCAACCTCTATATGGGGAACTGGGAGCGTGAGTGTGTCCAGAACCGTTTCGGTGATTGGCCAATAAAATTATACAAAAGATATATTGATGACCTGCTTCTCATTTGGGAGGGGGATCATCAATCTTTTAATGCCTTTGTGTCGGAGTTAAATCAGAACCATTATGGGTTGGAATTTACGGCACAATTTGGAGGCCATACCATAGATTTTTTAGATCTGACTCTGACTGCACCTGTTGAGTCTGATAAAACAGTAGACACCAGAACATTTTTCAAACCAGTGGACTCAAACAGTTACTTAGAGTACCACAGCTGTCATCATAGCAAGTGGAAACGGAATATTCCGTTTTCACAGTTCTCAAGACTGAGGAGGAATTGCTCCTCTCTAGAGACGTTTGATGAATTGTCAAATATATATGTTTCCAGATTCCAAGAACGCCATTATCCACGAAATCTTATTGTAAATAGTCTAAATAAGGCAAGAAATAGAGATAGGGACTCACTTCTTACATATAAAGAAAAAAATGAAAAGAAAGTCTTCTGTCCATTTGTTTCTAAATTTAATAGGGATAGTCATCTTATTAGGGAATCACTGTCCAAGCACTGGAGTATTCTTACCAGAGACCCAGTGCTTAAAACTGTACTCCCTAATAAACCTGAAGTATTCTTTAGAAAGGCGGACACCATGAAATCTAGAATTTCGAAGAGTCATCTTGAACAAAAAAAGACTCCTAACGCCACAAACATGATTATCCCCCCAAAACCACCCGGCTTTTTTAATTGTGGCAGCTGCAAAATTTGTAAATACTCACATTATGAGAAAAAAACCTTTAAAGGAATGGACGACAAAATATACAAAATAAAAAATTATATGAATTGTAACAGCACGCATGTCGTCTATTTGCTGGAATGCAGCTGTGGCTTAAAATATGTCGGGAAGACCAAAAGACCATTTAAGATCAGAATGTTGGAGCATTTTCGAAATATTAAAAACAAAGTCACTAACCATAGTGTCCCCCGACATTTTTTAAGCCACCACAACTCTAATCCTGAGAATTTAAAAGTTAAGGCTGTGGAGTGGATTCCTCAGGATAAACGTGGAGGTGATAGGGAAAATAAATTGGCAGTACGTGAGACATTTTGGATTCTCACGTTGGGTACCCTCAGCCCAGTGGGGCTAAATGAGGGTTTTGATATTGTCCCTTTTCTAAAATAGTCACTGCATAGAAATCTGCAGTATTTCCCTATTTGATGGTTTATCTGGGTAGTAATATATATATTTTTAATAAGAAAATTGTATGTATTTCATATATATATTTTTTCTAACCTAACCCCTACATTTAATGCATGTCTATATTCAGCGGATTTAAACTGCCCTTAATGTGTCCTCAACACTTTCTTTTTAGATTAGGCTAATTTAGTATCAAGTTTAATTAGTTTAAATAGGTAGTAGTACATTATGCATCATACATTAAATATAGATTTTTTATATATATAAATTTTTAACAAACTCATAGATATAATTTTAGTATGTTCTTGTAAATGAGCATTTTTGTAACTTACGAATGGTTATAGATTGGGCCTAATTTGTGTTATGTAATTGTTTAATCTATTTATGTTTTTATACTTTTTTTTATATATCTGTCTGTATTAATATTATTGTGTTCTTGTTCGACGTATTATTGCACCTAGGAGTAATTGTTTACTGTTATTTGCATAACTGAATCAAATATTTTGAATTACCCTCCTGAGGCGTTCTCCCTTAGGTGTTGTTACTGACATTATAAGAACTCTGACCTGAAAGGGTTACAAGTCAGTCACTATAAATTTCCCCTCCTTTGGTCCCACCTTATCCCCCTGACGAAGTCCGTGATTCGGATGAAACGCGTAGGGGCGGGGCTAATCTGAACCTCCCACAGTCCCAGTGTTCTTTCTGCCTGCCAGCCGATTTGAAGGAGTCTGCCTTGACGGAGACCGTCTACAGCTTCCCAATACCATCTATAACGGCGAGCGGCGAGTACTGAATGTTACACGTGTTATGCTGATTTTATATTTTGATGTGGTACGTTGCTAGATCAGTAGATCGGCTAAATTAAAAAGGTTAATACACTATGGAGCGCTCCTGTTCCCTTCCTTTGTTTTTCTAGATTGTGGAAAGGACTAAAGACCCTGACCAATTACCCGAACAGTGGAAGCAGCGGCCGCAATTAGAAAGCGGCATAGTGTTTGAAAAACTTTGGTTTCTATAACCCGAAGTCTAACGATTGACAGATACTCTGTGCGCGCTCTTGTTTTGCTTTTTCTAAACATTGTATCTTTCTTAAGAGCAGCAGCACGTGTTTTGTTACAATTTGTATTTGCTGTAAAGTGGTGCATATCGCAATGCAGTTTAGATCTTTGGATTTAAATAAGCAGCGTTCAATGTTACTTGAACAACGCTTTTCAGAAACTATTGTACAAGATCTTAATATGGAGAGCAATAATGCAGAATTGGTTTTAACTAATGATGTGAATGTTTTAAAAAATCTGTTGAATGGTTTGGAAAAATCTTTGATAAAAGAGACTAAACTATTCTGGGAGATAGAAACATTACAGAAGTACATTGACTGTGAGAGGATCCCGAGGGGTCTTAGGATCACTAAGAATCCTGCTTGCTATATAGATAATGCTTCCTTTCTGAAAGATTGGAATGCACAATTAGATTTGTGCTCTTTAACACCTAGTCAAGAATAAAAAAGCTGAACAAGAATGCAATCAAAATAAACTGGCAGATTTAGATGCTAATTTAAAAGATTTTATTAATGATCAAAATTTTTTAGAACAAAAATTGAGGATAGAAGAGAAAGTTTCAAAAATAGAGGATAAAATAATAGAAGTAAAAATAGATACATTTAATAGAGATAGAATGGACTACATTAATGATAGGGTAAGAGGTTGGGATAAAAATACCCGGAATCATACACCAAACAAAACTCAAGTTCAAAACAAAAAGAACAGAAATAAAAACAAAAATAATAATTATTCTACCAAAAGAGGTGCTAATAGTAATCTCCCTAACACCACCAAAATGAGACACAATAACCAATTTTCCCAGAGATATCAAAATAAAAATGATTGGAACCAAGTTCCTTACAAAAAAGGAAATGGTGCAAAAAAGAGACCCACCCCCTTTACTAAAGATCCCTTGACACTGGCAAATAAGTTTGAAATACTGTCTAAGGAGAATAATAATTTAGACGTAGAAACGACTTTTGAACCACAACCCTCAACATCCTCAGCACAATGTCCCCCTTCTGACCATGGGTCTCCTTTTTTAGAGAGAGGAGAAGTGATGAACACATTGGATCACATGTCCCAGGGGAGACAGAAAGGTCAACGGAAAAGAACTTTAAGTTCAGAAGGGGAAAACGAGGAAAAGGAAAAAGGAAAAATAATTAAAAAAACCAGACAGGAAAAGGGTGATGATCCCATAAGCGGGATCTTCAATTTATCTTCATTGATATTAACACCATCCGATATAAGTTTGTTAAAGAAGGGTCTTAGTTTTGCCCCAACAGCACCACCAAACAAATTTGAATTATTAATAGATCTAACAAAATTCACAAGAAACTTGACCCTCAAACGACATTTTCTCCGCCAAAACTCTAATTTAGATATAGAGAAGGAGGAAGATAAAGGCTCTGGTTTGAGATTAAAATCAAAATTTTATCCAGTGGAGTCTAGAGGTCCTTACGTAGAATTATTTGCGGAATTAGTCAAAGAAGATTTTGAGAATTTAAATTTTACTCAAGACAGTAAGACAAACTTAACAAAAAATGAGAGAATGGCTCTCAAGAAATTTACTGATAATTCTGAGCTTGTAATCAAACAAGCAGATAAGGGAGGAGGTGTGGTTTTAATGGATAGGTCACATTATGAGAGAATAACAAGGAGTCTCTTGGATGATACGACCTCATATAAAAAGTTAGATAAAGATCCCACTAAGGACTTTATTCTGATATTGGAAACTCTACTAAATAGAGGCCTTGTGGAATTATGTATATCCAAACAGGAATATGATTACCTGCTAAATAAAACCCCAAGGGTTGCAACTTTCTATACCCTACCTAAGATCCACAAGGACAGATCCAATCCCCCAGGACGTCCTATCGTCTCGGGGATTGGGTCTGTCACCTCTAGGATCTCAGAATATGTAGATTCCTATATAAAAAAGTATGTTTGGAATTTGGAATCATACCTTAAAGATTCTACACAGGTGCTTCAACTGTTTGAGGATTTAGAGTGGAAATCCACTTATAATTTTTGCTCCATAGATGTGAAGGCCCTCTACACTTCCATCCCCCATGGTAAGGGGCTGGAGGTGCTGAGAGAAATATTATCATTGGATCCTGAACTCTCCGATACAAGGGTTAAATTTATTCTAGATTGTGCAGAGTTTGTACTTAAGAGCAATTATTTCCTCTTTCTGGATGACTATTATCTCCAGATCACCGGGACGGCGATGGGCACGATTTTCGCTCCCAGTTTCGCCAACCTCTATATGGGGAACTGGGAGCGTGAGTGTGTCCAGAACCGTTTCGGTGATTGGCCAATAAAACTATACAAAAGATATATCGATGATCTGCTTCTCATTTGGGAGGGGGATCATCAATCTTTTAATGCCTTTGTGTCGGAGTTAAATCAGAACCATTATGGGTTGGAATTTACGGCACAATTTGGAGGCCATACCATAGATTTTTTAGATCTGACTCTGACTGCACCTGTTGAGTCTGATAAAACAGTAGACACCAGAACATTTTTCAAACCAGTGGACTCAAACAGTTACTTAGAGTACCACAGCTGTCATCATAGCAAGTGGAAACGGAATATTCCGTTTTCACAGTTCTCAAGACTGAGGAGGAATTGCTCCTCTCTAGAGACGTTTGATGAATTGTCAAATATATATGTTTCCAGATTCCAAGAACGCCATTATCCACGAAATCTTATTGTAAATAGTCTAAATAAGGCAAGAAATAGAGATAGGGACTTACTTCTTACATATAAGGAAAAAAATGAAAAGAAAGTCTTCTGTCCATTTGTTTCTAAATTTAATAGGGATAGTCATCTTATTAGGGAATCACTGTCCAAGCACTGGAGTATTCTTACCAGAGACCCAGTGCTTAAAACTGTACTCCCTAATAAACCTGAAGTATTCTTTAGAAAGGCGGACACCATGAAATCTAGAATTTCGAAGAGTCATCTTGAACAAAAAAAGACTCCTAACGCCACAAACATGATTATCCCCCCAAAACCACACGGCTTTTTTAATTGTGGCAGCTGCAAAATTTGTAAATACTCACATTATGAGAAAAAAACCTTTAAAGGAATGGACGACAAAATATACAAAATAAAAAATTATATGAATTGTAACAGCACGCATGTCGTCTATTTGCTGGAATGCAGCTGTGGCTTAAAATATGTCGGGAAGACCAAAAGACCATTTAAGATCAGAATGTTGGAGCATTTTCGAAATATTAAAAACAAAGTCACTAACCATAGTGTCCCCCGACATTTTTTAAGCCACCACAACTCTAATCCTGAGAATTTAAAAGTTAAGGCTGTGGAGTGGATTCCTCAGGATAAACGTGGAGGTGATAGGGAAAATAAATTGGCAGTACGTGAGACATTTTGGATTCTCACGTTGGGTACCCTCAGCCCAGTGGGGCTAAATGAGGGTTTTGATATTGTCCCTTTTCTAAAATAGTCACTGCATAGAAATCTGCAGTATTTCCCTATTTGATGGTTTATCCAGGTAGTAATATTTTTTAAAAAATTGTATGTATTTCATATATATATATTTTTTCTAACCTAATCCCTACATTTAAGGTATGTCTATATTTAGCGGATTTAAACTGCCCTTAATGTGTCCTCAACACCTTCTTTTTAGATTAGGCTAATTTAGTAAAAAGTTTAATTAGTTTAAATAGGTAGGAGTACATAATGCATCATACATTAAATATAAGATTTTTTATATATAATTTTTTTTTTAACAAATTCATAGATATAATTTTAGTATGTTCTTATAAATGAGCATTTTTGTAAATTGTAACAGCACGCATGTCGTCTATTTGCTGGAATGCAGCTGTGGCTTAAAATATGTCGGGAAGACCAAAAGACCATTTAAGATCAGAATGTTGGAGCATTTTCGAAATATTAAAAACAAAGTCACTAACCATAGTGTCCCCCGACATTTTTTAAGCCACCACAACTCTAATCCTGAGAATTTAAAAGTTAAGGCTGTGGAGTGGATTCCTCAGGATAAACGTGGAGGTGATAGGGAAAATAAATTGGCAGTACGTGAGACATTTTGGATTCTCACGTTGGGTACCCTCAGCCCAGTGGGGCTAAATGAGGGTTTTGATATTGTCCCTTTTCTAAAATAGTCACTGCATAGAAATCTGCAGTATTTCCCTATTTGATGGTTTATCTGGGTAGTAATATATATATTTTTAATAAGAAAATTGTATGTATTTCATATATATATTTTTTCTAACCTAACCCCTACATTTAATGCATGTCTATATTCAGCGGATTTAAACTGCCCTTAATGTGTCCTCAACACTTTCTTTTTAGATTAGGCTAATTTAGTATCAAGTTTAATTAGTTTAAATAGGTAGTAGTACATTATGCATCATACATTAAATATAGATTTTTTATATATATAAATTTTTAACAAACTCATAGATATAATTTTAGTATGTTCTTGTAAATGAGCATTTTTGTAACTTACGAATGGTTATAGATTGGGCCTAATTTGTGTTATGTAATTGTTTAATCTATTTATGTTTTTATACTTTTTTTTATATATCTGTCTGTATTAATATTATTGTGTTCTTGTTCGACGTATTATTGCACCTAGGAGTAATTGTTTACTGTTATTTGCATAACTGAATCAAATATTTTGAATTACCCTCCTGAGGCGTTCTCCCTTAGGTGTTGTTACTGACATTATAAGAACTCTGACCTGAAAGGGTTACAAGTCAGTCACTATAAATTTCCCCTCCTTTGGTCCCACCTTATCCCCCTGACGAAGTCCGTGATTCGGATGAAACGCGTAGGGGCGGGGCTAATCTGAACCTCCCACAGTCCCAGTGTTCTTTCTGCCTGCCAGCCGATTTGAAGGAGTCTGCCTTGACGGAGACCGTCTACAGCTTCCCAATACCATCTATAACGGCGAGCGGCGAGTACTGAATGTTACACGTGTTATGCTGATTTTATATTTTGATGTGGTACGTTGCTAGATCAGTAGATCGGCTAAATTAAAAAGGTTAATACACTATGGAGCGCTCCTGTTCCCTTCCTTTGTTTTTCTATATATATATATATATATATATATATAAATTATCTACTGTACATTTATGTTCTCTGCTCTGCACCAATAAGCATTGAGAATGGTAAAAGCTGAGCTCTCTCATGACAGTAAAGTAGATTAAGCTCTGTCACAAATGATAAATTCCATGGGCCCGATTCAATTAGCTTTGCACCCACGTTATTTGCGCCACCCATAAAGGTGTGCATAAAAATCAGAAAATTTTGCTACAGTATATGATGCGCCCCACAAGCTTTTTCCTGTCATTGCGGCAAATTGATTAGGGGCCCATGTCATGAACTACATAAAGAAAGCCATTTTTGCATGGGATTGTGAAAAGGGGCAACGTGGAGAGGATATTGACTTCTCTATACAGAGACCTTTACAAGAGGATACAGTTTATTGTTTTACATGAAGCGGGGCCCTCACACTCTTCACACAGATCAATATATCATTTGACAGAACGATGATACAGCTACCGTCAAGTGTATTTTTGTGGACTTTGTTTTAAACATGAATTCATACTGTGGATGCACAGTGAACAAAAAAGCATATTGCTCAGAGGAAATGACTCGTAGTAATTGAATTTGCTGGTGCCCACAGCTGAGCCACAAACTTCAGTGTAGGAAGTCTGTGAGAGAACAGCTCCAGCATAAAATGAACGCGCTTCTAAAAAAAAGGATTCCTATTTGCTTTATGTATTTAACTATTTTTTTAGAGTTGTGCTACAAAACAACATCTCTCAACTCATCCCGCTTACACATTTATAATCCATTTGCAGCTCACGGTATTCCCAGAGTGCAAATTTGCTCCTTTTTTTGCTGATACTCCCAACTCTGGCAGAGCCTCAAAATATTCACAGAGATCAGATTAAACCTATGCCCCAGTTATGACATACATTAATACTCAAATGAAACAAAAAGGAAGAAAGAACCATCAAAGTGCACATATTTATTTATATTATGGTGCACACCATAATTGAAACAAATAAATACAAAAATTTATCAAAGACGAACAGCAAACAATACAAAAGGGTTAGTAGCTACAATTACATCAAACAATGATATTATTAAAAGATCAGGTGTTCCAGGATATAAAATCCAAACATTTCATCTCATATCAATAATTTAACAGTTAATTCCCCTAATTATTATGTAGTCTCCAATACAGCTTTAATATTGCACAATCCCAATTCCTCACTACATATAAGCAAAATGTGTACAAATTCAACACTGAAATAAGAGACTTAAATTCACAATGATAATCCAATATAAGAAACTCCATATATCCCACGTGACAGCTCATAGACAAAAACCTGTATGCAAATACAAATAGCGGCAATAATACTTTCCCTGCGCATAAACACAAATCATAAAAATAATAAAGCCTCCTCACGGTGGTGCTTCGCTCCTAAGAGCTTCTACCGTGTCCCTCAGAGCCGCTGGTATAGCCTGGGGTCAATAAGCAGAGAGAGACACAAACGCTGCAGTGAGCCGCACGTGGATGCCGGAGAACGGGGAAGCTACTGTAATTGTAGCTGCTAACCCTTTTGTATTGTTTGCTGTTCGTCTTTGATAAATAAATTTTGTACTTATTTGTTTCGATTATGGTGTGGATATATGTGCACACTTTGGTTAAGACGGTTCTTTCTTCTTTTTGTTTAATTTGATAATTATTACCGTTAAATTGCACCCTCGCAATGTTTAAATTGATTTTTCAGATTATATAGGCGAGGTTACAATATCCCTGTACACTGTGCGGGATTGTTTCTGTCTGTAATAATATATTAATACTCACCACTGTGCTGTAAAAGCACTTTCACGAGATCCCATGGCCCGCTATCACAGGTTATTTATATTATTTTATATATTTTATTCATATTTATTCTCAAAACCCTAAAATGACCTCCTCAGTCATGTAGCTGACCATATGTTTATTTTCAGGCGTAGGCATATCCTGCTATACATATTTTCTTTGTAAGATTTAAGTTCAGGGTGGCTTAAATTGATGCTTTAATAACACCATTATGCTGAACCAGAGGCAGATTAACCACGAGCCGACTGGGGGCCTCCTCACACACAAGGTGACAAAGGGGCGTGCCCAGCAGGGCCACCCTACCCTCCAGTTTCATAGACGCCAGCTGCATAAGTTAACAGATGCAGCCCCCTTATCATATATAAAGCATTGGTTATTGGACTAAGTCTGTTCCTGTGAATGGCGTGACCTAACAGATGTGACAATGTCATTCAAGGAAACAGAGTTATTCCTACAAGGCTTCATAAAACTATATGAACAACGCTGCCACCTCTGTTACACCAGCATAATTTGAGCAGAGAGTGCCACGGAGGAAGAAGGAAGCAAACAAAAGGTAAGTGAAGAATAGAATAGTTTATTAAAGAGAAAGTTGGGGATATACAAGGGATAAAAATGGAGACTGGGCACACATACAAGGGGCAGAAATGGAGACTGGCTACACATACAAGGGGCAGAAATGGAGACTGGGCACATATAAATGGGGCAGAATTAGGTGGCGGTGCAGGAAAGGATGTCTTGTGACATACAGAGGCAGAAAAGGATGGCTGAAGGCTTACAGGGGAAGGATGGGGTCAGAGGTGGGGGGCTGATCAGGGGTATAGTTTGTAATAGGTGTATTCAGATATGAGCTCTGATGTTTATTCAAAGGTTGGATTTTAAGTGGGGTTCAAAACCGGTGGGAGGGTGATATTTAATTTTGGTAAAATCTTTGGTCTAATCTTTAATGGAGTCCAGGTCTTATATTATATTATATGTATATTTATATGTGTGTATTGTTTGTTAATAATGCGACAGGGGCCCTCACAATTTAGTTACCCAAGGGCCACAACATACCTTACTCCAGGCCTTCGCTGAATACTACCATGACGGCTCAAGTTTATGAAAGATTGTGGCACTGTATCAGTGAATACTCAACTATTTATGTGCAATATTAAAAAGAAGGATTGACTCTGTGTGAAATCATACCTGCAATGCAAATCAGCCCCTCCTAGGTCTTCAGCGGATACTTGTTCCCCAGTAGCTGCTTTGACCTGGTAAACAAATAAGATAAAATAGTTTCAATATGGTCGTGTCTTCTATTAATCCCTAACTGGAGTAATCAGAAAAAAAGCAAATTATGTAAATTTTAAAGCAATGGGCCATATAATTCACTCCTTATAGCTATGTTGCTTAATCAGTTGTGTATAGGAACCATTGATACATTTATGCATAATGATCACAGTAATAAGATGCACAAGTGTTTTATATTGATGAAAATGACATCACATACTGACACAAGTTCTTTATCTCACACAGAAGGCCTGGGCATTGCTTCAGAGCTGCGCTCCCGTCTTTTTTTTCAGCCGAAATGCCAAAGCGAGCACCGCACATGCTAACAACGTGAGCGACCACAGAAAGACGGGCGCCATTGTACCCATCCGTCAGCACTGCTCCTGTGGCATGGGGAGTTCCACAATATTTAAATGAGAAAAGGAGTGTTTTTATTATTTAAATATTAGGGGCGGTGCTGTATGGTGCCTGCGTAAGCACCTTATGCTTACATTATCCCAAGGGATGTGAAGTGTGGTTGCAATCTCCGGTTAGAAAACGTGGCTTCCGAACAAGGGATATTTGAAAATTACTTTTTGAATTTCTCTTTTTCCGAAGCTTACACGTTTAGAAAAAAATTCGGCATACTCACCCATTCACTTTCTGAAAAGAACAGATCACTCCGCCGCTGCTCGCTGGACCAAGGGGACAGGTGAGTAAAGTCTTTCTGTGGGGTTAGGGTCAGGCTGCGGGGGAGGGAGGGTTAGGAACAGGCTGTGGGAGATGGTGGGTTAGGGTCAGGCTGCCAGCAAGGAGAGTTAGGGTAGTGAGAGGGGAGGGTTAGGGTAAGAATTAGGGGACTTTACTTTTTAACACTTTTCGGAGCACCGAAAGCTCAGTGCTCTGTGGATCGATTGCAATGCATCCTCCAGGCATATGCAATCGAAATCCCAGCCAGTTCGAAACTGGTTGGGGAGCAATGGCCAATTCGAGAATCGGCCATTCGGACCGGAGCCCCACACCCGTGTAACTGTAAAGAGCAGGTCACAGATTTTGCACAAAAAACCACAATCACTTTACATTTAATCTCCCCCTATAATTAACAAGCGCCAGCATTCCAAGACATCCTGTGCCCACCGCCACGTGTCCCCTTTAGATATATAGTACAAATTAATGCTGGCCCTTTGCATAAAAAAAAAAAAATCATTTACATTAAATACAGAAAAATTACCTGCTTTGATGGGATCCCATCTTGTAAGCTTTTAATTCCTGTAGCATGCCCTTTAGGGACGATTTTAGTTATTTTTTATTTTTAGCGGCAACAGGGAAGGGGGGGGGGATTTGTTTACTTATTATTTTACAAATAACTTTAAAAAAAAGAAAAAAAAGGTAACCCGTGGCCAGAGCTATTACAGCTCTGACTGCACATTTTTAAAAGACTACCCATTTTGCAATGGGCTATTCAGAGTTGCATGTTTTAATAGAACCCCAAGCGGGAGAAATGCGTCAAAGTGCTATTTATATTTATCCAGCTTCCCGATTATTAGGCTTTGCATGAAAGCAAGAATCTTGTGAAGATATCTCATACAGCAAATGTAAATTGGGAGTTAGCTACATTCGTTGTTCTCTATTTACCATCCGCCAGGCGCAACCAAGTGGAGGAATCTTCACCATGAACGGCAGGATAGGTAATAGAACCAGAACCTACTGCACTGACTACATGTTGCAGCCGGAGGATCTTTACTCCGGACGGAAGAACACAGGAGCCATAGCCGTGATCTTACTACTACAGCGGCAGTAATCAGACGGAGATAAAAGAGGTGGTGAGTGAAAGAAGGGAAACCTTCCACTATACGATACCTCTATTGGACTGGTCTGCAACCGTGAGTTTTATTTCTAAGCCACAATACCCAATTGTGCCATTGAAGTACCAATACATCATATATGTGCACACACAAGTTGAGACTTTATTCTTTCTATCCCAGACAAGTTCCTGCTAAACATCTGAGTGCATATATAACTGCAACCTTTTGAGTGAAGTGCTTATGTTTTGAGACTTAAGAGTGAGAATTCTATGAGATAAGGATTTGAGCACACATATCACGATCTTTGAGTCAAATGACTTATGTTTTGAGACTTGTGAATATGTACTTGTGGGATAAGAATTATCAAGTGGATTACACCAGAATTCACAATTGGATTCAGATACTGAAGGACTACAATTTATATTTATCCCGTTTGTCTGTATATCTGTATATTGTCATGCAAAGCCTGATATCATACAATATAGGTTATTAGTAGAGTAAGACATTGTGATAGTGTGTTTTGGGGCCCCAAGACACACTGCAAATATTGGAATAGCTGGATTTTTATTTTTATTTTATATGTTTTTATGCATTTTTTGTGTGCATTAAAGGTATTACTTTTATCTAAATATTCTGGTTGCACATCTCTAGCGCTACCCTTTTTATTTACATATTTTTTATAGGAGGTGGTCACTCCATGGGTTGCTGCTGAGACATACCCCGGAATATAGTTTCCCATTCAGATACTGCGGCTAACCAAGATTTATTCCTGGTCTGGCGCTGATATTCCTGACTCTATACAAAGTCAGAATCTTTGTTCTATAATGTTTTAATAGAAACCTGAAACTCTGGATAGGACGTTTTAGCGGATCTGCCTTATGAATCTGCTAAATTTCCAAATCAGCTCCATTGTCTCCTAGAAGTTACATAATTATAGGCAGGTGATATCTATCTTATTTATCAACAAGTGCCAGCAGATTAAGTAGCGCTTTACAAATTTTAACAATCATTATAAACTGTGTGTGTGGGGGGGGTAACAGACAGACTGGGTAGGTAAGATGATGCCTTACTGAGAACATTGTTACATTACATCTTTAACAAAGAGTGTTACCGTGTATAAGGTTCAGTATTTAACTGCCGTGATTTTGATTACAGAATCCGTCACAAAGATTCCATTGTTCCCCTACCAACTACACTCAGCAAATAAAATTTGAGACAAAATAGTTAATAACATTCAAAGCTTTTTGTCTCTGAGAAGCCACAGTGTTTTCAGCAAGCTAAACACATTTTCTTTCAATGTATGCAGACATTTTCTTAATGGGGATGAAATCACATCCATTAATGTGTGTCATTATACATAGCCTGTGTGCAGGTCACATGGACAATCCAAATGCTATGTTCATCACACTGTGCTGTGTTTCCATCTGGTGACAGGAATGACTGGACTGGAGGTGCAAAATTAAAGGATTATTTTGTGCAGTGCCTTAATAGTGCTCTTACAATCTCCCTGATATCCATTTGGAAAAGTAGGCAACCATGCAGTAACATGACAAGGAAAGAACAACATATGATCATAATGATCAGCTAATCCGTCTCTCTCTCTGTACTGACTGTTATTAGATAATGCACAGCGCTAAGTGTCTTAATATGTAGCTAGGCTTCATGCACCTAGAGAAATATGATCTGCTACGTGAGCAGGCGAGTACAGTTCTGTTACGGCTTCCTGCATTCTGTATGAGAGATCCCATGCATTTATTTAAATGATTTTGCACCCTTGGATAAAGATTATATTTAGCCTATGGACATTAGACAGCTAGATCTCCCCATACACAGTAGTGGCAACAGTGACATCTAATGGCTATAATAAAAGTGTTGTGTATGTTCAAACCGGTTCAATGAAGCATTACTCAGCCACTACTTTACTTTAATGTTTCTGATTGTTCCAATTCTCGCAAACCAATGTGATTTTTGGATGGAAAAGTAAACACATAAATGCCACTGTATCTTTCTGAGCTGCCCAGCGATCAGAAAACCAAAGTGATCCCTCATGGCGCTGTTACTGCTCAATATCCATAATCTTCTTTCCACACATTTAATTGAACTCAATAAAGGAATCAATGTGCAGGTGGCTGTACCGATCCAGCCATTTCCCTAGAGCCCAGGCTACAAAATACACAGGGTAGACCATTACACAGAGGAGGCATCATTAACACTGGAAAGACAATTCAAGAAGAAAAGAGGAATGAATGGGTCGATGTGTTTCATGCTTATTTATCATTGCAAAGACGTTTATAGATCTTTTCACTACTTTGTGCTTTCTTAAAGAAATACCCCATCGTCTTTGATCACATAGATACATGGTGCATTTGTCCTGAAGCATTAAAACATGTATAACATTAGCATGTGTCATGTCTATGGGTTTAAATCTGCTGATATGTACAGAAGACCTCAGGACTTCCAGGAAACATACTATCAGGAAGCAGAAGGTGCAAGACCTCACAGTTCATGGACACTCCGCATGGCCAGGAATTTTGGTTGCAGGTACAGCAACTCTCACTGGCCACACCTTTTTGGACTATCATGGAGATTGTGCACTGCGGTGAAAGGGGTGTGCTCTATATATTCACATATAGATACATTTATTTAGTTTTAAGTTTTAACACCAGTGATGGTCATGTAATGAATGCACCAGTGATCGTAATAATAATCAATAATACCCAATAAAGAGCACGCCAGTATCCATAATACACAATACAGAGAGCACACCAGGGACTGCTATACAATACGGAGAGCACACCAGTATCCATAATACACAAGAGAGAGAGCACACCAGTATCCATAATACACAATACAGAGAGCACACCAGTATCCATAATACAGAGAGCACACCAGTATCCATAATACACAATACAGAGAGCACACCAGTATCCATAATACACAATACAGAGAGCACACCAGGGGCTGCTATACAATACAGAGAGCACACCAGTATCCATAATACACAATACAGAGAGCACACCAGGGACTGCTATACAATACAGAGAGCACACCAGGGACTGCTATACAATACAGAGAGCACACCAGGGACTGCTATACAATACAGAGAGCACACCAGTATCCATAATACACATTACAGAGAGCACACCAGGGGCTTCTATACAATACAGAGAGCACACCAGTAAACTATACACATTACGGAGAGCACTACTGAGTGGCAGAACAGACAGTGGAATCTAGTATAAGCCTGGGCTCCAGGTATTTAGCACGTGCCCTTCTCATAGCGCCCCCCTGCGCATCACCACTGAGCAATGCATTAACACACACACACACACACACACACACACACACACACACACATACATACATACATATGCAGCAGTGTCTCATGATGAAGGGTATTGATTAACATATTGCACACAAGATCATTTAGCCTTTCGTATATTATCACCACATCTCAATAGACAGGATCCAGGCTTCTGAAATTTGCAGAACACCTGAACATTTCAGTGTGATTGTGTCCCCCTCCTCACACTGCACAACTCCCCCAGACTGAAAAGGAAAGACCCTTCCAGCAGTGCGGCCTGACAGAGTTTGCAAGTGAGTGGACACATTTATATAGATTGCATTCCATCATATTGCTGACAGATTTCCATACTTCCAGGAAACACATCTTGGCTGTCGGAAGTCTACTAAAAGTCTGTATATTGTGTCCCATCCTAGCTGAACCCTTTGAATCATTTGCTCAGGTGTTTGATAGGATCAAATTCCAGTCCAGTGATTTGTAAAAGCTTTGCAAAGGACAGCTATAGAGCACCAAACATGGCTCTTACCAGTCTATAGATGGTGTTCTGTATTCTAGGGACTAAAGACCGGATCCAGATTTAAGAAATGTGGGCTTTTCCGCACTGTGTATGCACTTTAGGCTACCAGCATGGATATAGATTCTCAGGATCCAAGCTTCTATGCTGAAAGCCTTTCCAGAACAATAAGGTAAGTAGGGTCCTGGGTACAGAAGTCTTAGGATCGTATAGCAATCTGTTATCAGAACTCAGCAGACTTCCGGATCTGGCTCTAACTAATCCATCACCTTGTTGTCCAGTTTTAAGCTAACACATCACCTGCTGTGCTTATTGTAGTGATATGCAGTAAGCTGTCAGGAGGAACCAACCATAGTCCCAAGTACCACTGCTTCAGCTGCTACAACATACGGAAGTACAAAGTTTCAAATGGAGGAGAAAGATCATGGCAGCGTCAACAACTGCACAAAGAACACCAGTAAGAGTGCTCAGTACAATTAGGTAAGAGGATACTTGTGATGAATTAGTGGAGTTGCTTTCTCTGGAGACAAGGTAGCAGATTAGTCCTATCCTATATACCAAATTCATTACATTTAAATAGGGGACATTGTTTACTGATCCCAATAACGTTACTTACAATTGCATCTAAACATTATGATCCCTCACATGAAAACAGGAATCTTAAGTTTTGCTGTACTTACTAATGGAGGTCCTCCTAAGAAAATGGTTCCCTGTTTTTGAACAATTATACTTTCATCAGCCATTGCTGGTACATAAGCTCCTCCGGCTGTGCATGATCCCATCACCACTGCAATCTACAAAAACACAAGTCACACAAGCGTTAAAAGAAATAGAATATAGAATGTGAGCTCACACAGAGATGTCCTGTTACAGGGCCAGCTTACCGATGCATTGCCTAATTCCTATATAACCAAAAAATGAGACAAATCACTTACACTCTGCTTTCAATGGCATTTTTCCCTGTCTTTTACATTTTGTGGAGCGAAGTCATAAAAGACTGAGCTTCATTGTGCAATCCAGAAAATGGTGTAGTAATCTCTGCAGCATGTTGTTATGTTCACCACATTTTTTTAACTGATCTTTGGTGCATAATAATAGCGAATGTAAGGTGGCATATGTTTAGATTGCATATAACTCTGAGCCTGTGTCCATTGTGTACCATAAAGAACAATGATCTATGGCAGCGGTTTCCAAAGTGTGCATCCCGTGGCGCACTCAAAGGGCTGCTGGTCAATGAGTGGAAAGCTGCAGGGAGAGAGGCTGTGCTAGTGTAGTACAGCATCTCTCCCTGCAACTCCTGTGCTATGACTGACACTGGACTCACTGAGGATTTGCAGGGAGAGAGGGTGCACCTACTACTTAAAAACAGGAAAGCTTAGAAAGGATTGTGGGTGAAGGATGTCTTAAAACAATTATTGAGACCTAAGGGTGAAAAGTTTGTAAAATACTATGGAACTAGATTTGTTAAAGCTATATTTACCACAGGGGAAACACTGATTAATCCACCATACTATACAAACATTAGCCAAAATGGGGAATCATTTTATTTATTTTAAAGGTGTAATGACAATAGATACCGTGGGGAGTCTGCATGACTTGCTGTTACTCATAGATGCAATCACGATAACAAATTGAATTACCTGAGAGATACCCTGTGAGGACATCCGTGCTTGGTTATAAAAAATTCTACCAAAATGATCCCGATCTGGAAAAACGTCTGCCTGACGAGGAAGATTTGCTCCACCCGAATCCACTGCAAATGCAAAATTATAGGTACTATTGTTATCCAATGGTGTTCAAGCAAGGTGTAAAGAACAATTATCAATGAGTAGATCACCCAATTACATTGTTTTCAGATTACAGAGGAAAAGATAAGAGAAAATAAATAATTTAGTTACAGTTCAACTCATTACAAAGACAATTCAATATGTGATTGTTGCTTTATTTGAATAATGCCACTCCTATTACTCATTCATACAGCATAAACCACTAGAAGTGGAGAACTGGAATATGAGAGTAAATGGAGTGTGATAGTATTACCATGAAATCACCAAGTGAAGTTACGGTTATGCCATATCACCACACTGAAATTACTGGCTTCAATCATACTGTACAGTGTCAATTGCCCCAACATTGTGATAGAGAACAGTAAGACAACATTGACAAATGTCCAAGGGCAGAAAGTGAGGTCTTTAGGTCTTTAGTGATGATAACGTCTAATACACTGGGATATTGCAAACATCTCACTTTATGGTTTCATACTGATAAAGTGAATGACTAAATGTTAATATCAGAATATAGTGATTAGAAGGACAACATTACATTTCTCACCTTTGTAAGGAGAAGAAGTAAACAGTAAGCATATAGAGATTTTATATAGCATTTTATGTATTATTATACCTTACTGACAGTGGTCTGTATGCAGACTACCGGACTTATAGCATACACGTCCGGTATTTAGCAAGTTTTCCTAATGCGCAGTACATTTTTTTTACGTTATCTACGTATCTTTTCCTTACGTAGATTGCATATATGCGGTCTAAAAGACGGCATATACGCAATCTACATATGGAAAAAATATGTAGATAACGTAAAAATTCTACTGCACATGTGCATTAGGAAATATCGCTAAACACCGGACATATATGTTATAAGTCCATAGTCTGCATACGGCCCAGTATATGGAGTATACGCAAAACCATATGAATCACATGCAGTCTAGATATCTCAATAAATACCCAGAGATGTGGGCAGTAAACAGGTCAGAGCCAATAATTAGAAGACAATGAAGCAAATATGCTTGCAAAGGTAGAGAAAGACAGAGAACTGGAGGACAAAGAACCCTGATCTTGAGAACTAACAATGTTATAGGCCAAGGATGATAAACAGGGGTCACAGAGGGGAAAGAAAAGCTTGGAAAGAGTAGCAAAAATAGCTGGATTAACAAAGAACCGACTCCCATATAAATGTGACATGTTTCAATTACAGCTGTAATCCCTAGAGTTACTAGGGATCTTCAAGACCCGTCAATCCCATGTAACACTAGAGATTACATTAATGATGCGATTTGCATAAATTGCATAATTAAGCCCCGCCCCTTGCAGCAATCTATGGCTTCCCTCCGGGATCTCCCGGAGGGAAGCTTTAAAAAGTCGGCAACCCTGAAATAAGAGGAAAGTTACTCCTGGTGATTGCAGGGGAGTCATATTTCATCTGTTGCAAACAGTATTAGAGATGAGAGCTGATGTTTCCTATCCCAAGTCTAAATAACAGTGTGACAGTAAAGCTGGTCAGTATCTGTGTGCAGTAAGCAATTCAAATTTATATCCCTGCATGCAAAGAATACAATTACCTTGACTCCCCCTCAATATGGTTTAGCCCAGGAGTAACTAATTTCAAGCACTTACTTTAGTCTGGATCGAGTCCTATATCAGGAAAGTGTGGAAAAGCTGTTTCAATAAAAAAAAAATCCTGGTTTATATTGAATAAATATGGGTTAGAAATGTAGGGATCCTGCTACCCCTTACCTAAGTATACACAAGGTAGGTGGTTCTGAATGGCGATTTCCTGTGCTCGGAGGTGCTTCTTCACTGTGATAGGGTAGTAGGTGCCACCTTTCACAGTGGCATCATTGGCTACTATCAGACATTCGATCCTGTGAGAAAAAGTATGAAATATTGTGGTCTCCTCTAATCCTAACAAGAAACCTTTTGTAAGCTTAAGTAAATAACTGCCAATAGAAAGTGTAGGATGCTGCTAAGGTCTACATTGTTGCTCACCAAAACAAGTGCTCTTACTAATTCCCCTTTCACACCAAGCTATGTACCCGAGAATAACCTTGGTTGGGTGTCAGTGTGAATGGGTCAACAAAGGCCTATTGCCCTGGGTCTGCGACCCTGGTCGATACCAGGGCTATTCCCAGGATGGCCTAACCCATGCTGCGGTATGAAAGGGGGAACCCGGGTTAAGCTGCTATTACAACATTAATGTTGATTACCACGTTTTTGTCATAAATATTAATAATACTAATTAAGATACAATGTTGAAATGACCAACAAAGACGAGCCCCAAAAAAGGACCACAGACCAAACAGTGTCTATACCAAACACATTTTTCAACAACTAGAAAATACAATCAAATGCCACGTCTGGGTTTCATCATTTTGTCCAAAAAGAATCATCAGGGGGACGTGGAGACATAACCCAGCAGTAGACTGCGGGACATCAATAAGTCACCTACATTACCTTCGAGGAGTTAACTAAGGCTATTAGCATAAAAATGGTTATTACACCAGCAGCCCCACTTTAAGATATGCATGCACTTCACGTTTCTAAAGCCTAATTTCCACACAAGGTCACAAAATATACAACAAATTATTTAGAACACATTCATCCATCTTATCTCATGGCTACAGAGGTCATTACCTAAATATTATTAGCCTAACGACAGTGTGGTCTAATCCAGAATCCTGGATATTCTCTTACCCAGAAATCCGACCAATGCCTGTAATGACTCCTCCAGCAGGAACTTCTTCACTACCGTACAGCTGGTAACCGGCAAACTGAGAGAATTCTAGGAAAGGGGATCTGAGAGAAATCATACAACGGGTTGTTTTCTGTTTTCTATTCAAGGCATTGGAATTTAAGAAATACAAGGCTACAAAAGCCCATTTTTTTATTCAGTTGTTTTTTATTAAAATCATTTGTTTTTTTAAATAAACAAAATAAAACAAAGCACAAGTAGTGGGGTTTGCAGGCCCCAAAACATGTAAATTAACGTTTCTAAAACAAATTGCTCCCCCCACAGAACCCCTAACAATGGTTGTACTCATGATACAGCAATATATGATATAATGGTCAAATAGATATGCACAACAAGGTCGTACTATGATGTTGTCTATAGAGGTAGAATAAGGCTGTACACTGAGTATTACATCCAGTACACAGAGCAGAGAAGTGGTACTATGATGTTGTCTATAGAGATAGAATAACGCTGTATACTGAGTATTACATCCAGTACACAGAGCAGAGAAGTGGTAATATGATGTTGTCTAAAGAGGTAGAATAACGCTGTGTACTGAGTACTACATCCAGTACACAGAGCAGAGAAGTGGTACTATGATGTTAACTATAGAGGTAGAATAAGGTTGTACACTGAGTATTACATCCAGTACAGAGTAGAGAAGTGGTACTATGATAATGTCTATAGAGGTAGAATAACGCTGTATACTGAGTACTACATCCAGTACACAGAGTAGAGAATTGGTACTATGATGTTGTCTATAGAGGTAGAATAACGCTGTATACTGAGTATTACATCCAGTACACAGAGCAGAGAAGTGGTACTAGGATATTGTCCATAGAGGTAGAATAAGGTTGTACACTGAGTATTACATCCAGTACACAGAGCAGAGAAGTTAATTAAATACACATACAGTTTATATATTTCTGCTACTTCATCTTTTAGCAAAGTAAATCCGTTGTAAAATAGAAGACGATGTTAGAGAGAAAGAAGAAAATAATACCCAGGATCTAGAAGTCTGTCTATTCTCTCTCTTGGTAACAGTTTTCCTCTGGAGGTATGGAGTGTCCGGGCTTTTTCCCCTCCCCCTAAAACAGCAAAATAGTGAGAATATATTGAAATTCTACTTAATTAAAAAAGTTAGTAAGCAAAGCTATTGAAGTAACATGACCTATGGAAATGCAGAGTCTGGTGATAAATTAGTAAACACGCTAAAGCTGGTAATCTGAAAGTCGTCACATAGGGCCAGATCTCTATGACACGGACATTTAATGGCAGATCCCTGCTATATCTATCCTCTATTTGTGTAAGGGGAAACCACTCCACTAACTTGGAGAAACTTACAATCAAAGGACCCTGCTTAAATTTTGCATGTTGTATGCGTCTTGCCCTGTTCAGCAGTTAGAAAGACCTCCAGTCTGGAAGTCTGGATCAGGAGGATCCAGATTCGTGCTGGATGCGCTGTAAGCGCTCATGCAAAATGCAAATGCTTTCCGCTCTTTCTGCAAGTGGCAATGAGCAATGATACAGATAACACACGAGAAGAGCTGCAACATATGAGACAAGTGAATGTCAATGTACCTTTTGTCTCCTAAACCCAAAGGAACCAACTTTGTAACACTACATTAAATGAGAAAGCAAAGTGTCCAATTTATTTATCTAAACTGCACAGGTTCAACAAAAAGGAATGATAAGCAAAAACTTTAAAGAAGGTCTGGAGCAACAGGCTTTAATACATAGTGCAACAAAAGTTATAGGTATCTATCTATCTATCTATCTATCTATCTATCTATCGTAGAAGCCTAGACATTGGCAGCTGATGTTAACTTAAAACAGCTATATCAGGAACTAAACCTTCTACTTACATATGTACACACATAGGGCCTGATCCAGACCTACCGGCTGAACCCTACCTTAACTTTTCCCGGCGTCGGTACGAATTTTCGTAGTGACGCGCTTATCATACCGGGCTAAGCACGCCCATACTGCACAATTTAAATGGCTCCCCCTGCCTACATTCCCTAACTCCAGCGTCCGTACTAACTTCGTAATCGAAACACGCCCCGTCGCCGGAAAATACACAAACAATACGGACGCCTGAATCGCCGCTACAAAAAGGTCTTTGGTACGAACAGAAGTTGTCACTCTGCACATGCGCACTGTATTTTCTGCTGAATTTATGTTTACGACCAGCGTATGATCGCTTGCGAGCGTAGGTCTGGATCAGGCCCATACACAAGTACATACAAAAGTAGTAGGTTTAGTTTAAAAAAAAGCTTCCTTAATCTCCTACATAAATTTTGGAGCCATGTTCTATCTGCAGTGCCTATATTTTGAGGTTATTGGATAACCTATTCATTTCTGTGTATTGTATTGTTTTGTAAGCAAAAAAAAAAAAAAGGACTAAGGGCTGTATCCAGATTTACTTAGAAATTACGTACGTTGCCTCCGCAACAGAGACTAACGTACAGGATTTCTGATTCACATTACTGCACATAAGAGAGCAGGACACTACCCCAACTCTCCTACGTGCAGAGAGTGAATGAATCCGTGTCCCGGGGGATACCTTAACTATTCCGTATGCATCATCATTCGTGCAGAATAGAGGATCGTATGTAAGGGCTACACCCAGCCTTTACTGTACAATTTAAATGCTTAAAGCCACCCACCATGCCTATCTCAAAAGCACGGTGGGTGGCCCTGCCCACTTTGCAGAAGCCAATTTCCGCATGGAAGGTAGAAATGGGCAGCAGAGTACTGGGTGCAGTAATATTGATACTGCGCATGCTCAGTACTAATATTCAGCTGATTAAATCTAACTTACAGAATCCACTGGATTTCTTAACTGTGGATCCGGCACTAAGTCCACATGATATAAATATCCTCTGTTTGTAGATTAAGGATGCGGTTTGTGTAATTGATAAATATTTAGAAGTAGAGAAGAACCAAATCTTCACTAAAGCACAGATTTGAAAAAAGTAGATGACTTTAAGGGCATATTATCAAATAGAAATACGACAAACAATTAAAAAAAAAATCTACAAACTGTTTAGTATTATCTTTAAGAAATGATACATCATACACACAATACATCATATATGGGCAAGATAATAAAAAACTAAGGCAAATTAGTATTGCTGAATTTCACCCTGTGTGCTTTCCTATACTTCGCCCAGATAGGATACATTTGTGTGTGTATGTTGTATGAATTTTTAATAGATAATAAAAAATTTGTAGGTTTTTTTTAAATAATGTTGGTCATATTGATAATAGGTGTGCATTTAAAGTAATGTACTTTTTTCAAATCTGTGCTACAATATGTAAGGGGCAGCGAGGCTTTATCTCCCCTGGTTCTTATCCAGTTGCACTGCGATATTGCATTCTCCTTTTACTGCCATCACATGAGATGGTGAGATTATTGCTACCCCTGAAGGGAACTTGAAAATAATGTAAACAAATAATCTGAACAATTATAAAGTAAAATACGTGTTGACCAAAGAAAAATATTTATGCCCTGTTTAAATATACTCAACTTACTTCTTTAAATATTAGGTTTGCTGGATGTGTATTTTAAAATAACTTGAGGTATTGTTAAATTCTGACATTATGGGTCCGATTTACTTAGTTGCAATACAGATTCCCCAAATTTATATCACAGATTTTTATGCAAACCCCATAGAGGTGCATATTAAAATCTGCAAATTTTGGCCATGGTAATAGACAATTATATGTGCAATTTACATCACAACCAAAATAACCCGGTCTTCGCAGTCAAATGAATCGGGCCCAAAGAGAACAATAGATACCTTGTTCTACATCAGTTTCACTAAAATAGTATTCTGTAAATATAATATATAGTCAGGTATACAGTGCAATTGACATTTACATTCTGGTTTACTATGGGGACACTTACCAAGACGGATCTTTTCTGCTTTTTCTTTAAGTTCCGTTACTAGTGCTTTCATTCTGTCATAGCTTTCCTAACAACATCAAGTGAAAAGTACAATCACTACCATTTTGTAATATCATTTGCAAATCTACTGAATATTATTTGAAAAAGTAGCTTATCATGTAAACAGTTTAAGATGAGCACAATTTTGGACCAGATCTTGACCCCTGCACGATAGCTGAATTCCGCACACTAGGGGCTGGATCCAGACTTAAGTAAGTTCTTGAAATGAGTTACTCCTGGGCTAAACCATGTTGATTGTAGGGGGAGACAAGTTAATTGTATTCTTTGCATACAGGAATATAAATCTGAATTGCTTACTGCACACAGATAGTGACCAGCTTTACTATTACACTGTTATTTAGACTTGGGATAGGAAACATCACCTCTCAACTCCTATACTGTTTGCAACAGATGAAATATGACTCCCCTGCAATCAACATGGTTTATCCCAGGACTAATTTCAAGCACTTACTTAAGTCTGGATCCAGCCCCTAGTGTGCGGAATTCAGCTGTTTTACTTGCAACGTGCATTTAAGATGTTCTGCAACGTCTCCAGTGCATGGGGTGTATTTTAGCAGTTTGCGTGTGGATCAGTGGTCGTACGGACCGCTAATCCACATGTGTGACTTAAGGTTGTGTAAATCACCTAAAGTCGGCACGAGAGGAAATGACAGGAAAGTTCCCTCCCTTCTTCCATGCAGACTCCTGACCTCCATGTGTATGGTAAACGCACAGAAGTCAGGATCTGGTCCCTTGTTATTACTACTAACATTTTGAGGGTTCATTAATATTATCCAATTGTTAAATAAATTGGGTATATGTGAAAACTGGTGCAAAGGTAAATGATGTCATTTATCAAAAGACCCAAAACAGTGTTTAATCATTAATACTGTATATGTGGCATTTTATAAATGAAATGCCAACAGTACAAAATGATTTGCTGGGACCCAGCTGTCAGTCAGGCGAGTGAATGCTATCTAAGTAAGTTCAATTATAACATGTTTAACCATAGCTGCTATCTATTTTATTCTACAAAGCCTATTAAATAAGAATGGGAGCTGTATATGGAATTGTGCATAGTAAAATTTAAATAGTGGCATTAACAAGGTCAATTTATTTTGTTTTGACATTAGCGGCAATGATTAAATACGCCAAATACATTATACAGTTTAGTGTGATAGAAATGGCTCAGAAAGTATACAGTGTATGTTTGTGGGGCTGAAATTTCGCTTTAGGTGACAGTGTTTGGAGAATAGAATAATGCAAATGCTTCCTCTGCTGGATGTGTTAGAGGAAGCTCCTCTCATGTGAAGGGCACAGGTGGATTGTTTACATACGGGTCACTCTCTGGATACACTGGCTGCACTCCTGTGTGTTTGACCCTGACAGGCTGTCAGGCCTACCTGGTAAGCGGAGGAGCCGGTGTCTGGCTTCGATCCGATTGTGGCCACTTTGTCTCCGTGGTAGAGTCTCCGGAGAGCCCCCCTGGAGCAGCCTCTCAGGAGTGCCCACCGGGGCCACATAGTGTGCAGCATATGTGCGAGAGGCGTCCGGGGGCAAGCTGCACAATGCTACAACCCGGTCCCGGAGAGAGCACACACGGCTGGGGCTGAAGCCGCACCCCCGCCATGACATGTGCGCATTGTAACTGGATGGAGCTGTGACTACACACCCACTACCAGAGCCAATCAGGCCTCACTGCCTCCCGACCTGTCACTGTGTAATGCATCTTAGGACTGGACTGAATGGTGTCATGTACATTCATTGTTTATCTTACAGGATCTACCCCTTATGTGCTAACACTTCAGGTGGGGCTAAATTTACTAAGTTGCGGGTTTGGAAAAGTGGAGATGTTGCCCATAGCAACCAGATTCCAGCTGTCATTCTCTAGTATGCAATAGGAAAGTGAGACCTAGAATCTGATTGGTTGCTATGGGCAACATCTTCACTTTTCCATGCGCATTGCCAGTCAGACAGCTGAATTCCGCATCTAGCGTACGGAATTAGCCTGTCGTGCGGGGGAATGGATCTGGTCCTGGGTGATTAAGAATATATTCTACGACACCCATGACCGAGCATATTGCCTTCAGTAGCAACACTGTCATTTCTACAACCATAATATCAACAGGTAACCGCTAACAATTGCACTCTTTCAAGATATGTTTAAAGAAAATAAAAGTATGCCGAGACAATTACAAAATAAATCACAGAATATGTTAAACTATAAATACCCGCAATAGTGGCATTTAGGAATGACATGGCTGCGATGATTATGCTCATACATGCTGTGATAAGGAACATTTTCTCCTCGTTGATTTAACCACCAATGTGGGCTAGATCGGCAGTTAAGCAACAACTTAATAAATAATGTGAACGCCAGTTCAGGGGGACACATTCCCAAAACATGTCTATGGGTGAGGTTCACGACAATCCCTCTTTTGACAGATCACTTTGCAGCACTACAGTGATGACCGACGTCAGCTTTTAGCAGAGACAGCGCCGTGACCGCTATCAGTCCAACGCGACAGGTAAGTTTTCTTGATCCTCACCTGAACCATCCCCTTTTGCAACCTAACCTTAACCCTCCCCTAACCATACGCATCCTGCAGCCTAAC